>JBBPOJ010000967.1:0-17870 GCA_038091395.1 Leccinum rimulosum
ATAAACCTGGAGCTATCGCTCTGGGATAATAACGAGTCTTCTACTCATTCTTCCATTTACCTCTCACCTAAGCTACTTGCTCGAGTCTTTACACTCTCGCAACTACCTTTACCTTGTTTGTTACCTTCAGACTATAATAGTGAGTATCTCCCACTGTCTCTTAGTTCCCTATCAGGTTACTGCGCACACAATCGAGACTTGCTATCTCGATACAGTGCGCTGGTGGCACTGGTTCCTTTTTTGTCTCACTATACATGACTTGAAGGCTACTAATTTCGATGAATTTACAAGTTGAATTACATTAAAATGCATACCATATACAATAGAATATGCTGATAAACTTTTTTGCAGAGGAAGCTGACAACGAGCACAACAACAGGCACAGTGAGCACCAATGTTAAGGCGGTTACCATATTTGGAATGTGTTGGTGTGTAGACAACAACCCGACTACAAGAGTAGCCAGATAGTAATCAGGGGTTCACCTTGTGAAAGGCTTGACCCTAAAGGGGTCCAATGAGTCCGGTGGTCTTCCTTGATGCAGGGAACAGTGTAGAACCATGGTCTGATGTAGTCCGGGAGTGCTGGCGATAGTCCGGTCGTGGTCCGGTAAGTAGGAATGGTAGTCCAGAAGGTCAGCAGTGCGATGGATGGTGAAGGAGAGCTCTGTAGGGAGCTATGAGGTGAAGGGAGACAACTCGCGAATAAATGGTAAGAGGTAGATAGCGGAAACTGTATTGCCAACACTTGATACATATCTTTTATAGTCTCCGGGCATATCCGGGACTGTGTAGCTACAATCTAAGTAATTGTAGCGAACCCAAAACAAACACAAACAAAAGAAAAAAGAAACATAAGGTAAGTAAAGGAATGTCCAGTCTGCGATGAGCGCTTGAAACCGGTCTTATGTAGGTAAGCCTGGGCGTACAGGAGTACTGGAACGGATAGGTCCGAAGTAGAGAGAAAGATGTCCAGACTGCAAAGAGCAGGTCCGCAAGGAGTGAAGGAGGAGGAGGAGACTATGTAAAAATCGTGAAAAAGGGGGTATACTCGAACAGAGACCCCTAGGTCTCTACATCGGGGGGTGGGATGTCGGAGCAGGGCACTTTGGAAGGTGCCGAGGTGGGAGGAGGCGGTACATTGGCGACTCAGGAAGTGGTATGAAGCCTGGGTATTCTCAGTTTTGAATTATGCACTATTATTCAGACAATTACTTGTAGTATAGGGCCCTTAGTGATTTGATGCTAACAAGATTGATGTGGCTGTCAAGTTTGACATACTAATAACGTAATAGTTATGTGAAGTCCAGGTGCTTTTGATGTCATGATTCAACGTATGATCTATATCAGGTGAAATACTATTCCACATGTTCTTCAAAATTTCACAGAACTTTTGGTGAGTGATTTCTCCCATTTCCTGCTTTAGCTTCTCATCCTCTCCCATTCGCATCTTGACACAGTATGTGTGAAGCATCTTCAATCCATCAAGAAAAACTGGACCTGATTAATGGAAATATGGGAAATGCAATTGAGATATGTATCCTTGGAGATTGTGCACTTCACATGAAAAAAACATCCAAAGGTCCTAAGTCGTGGCATCTGGGAGTAGCCCATATGGAGGGCATGCTTGCCCGCCTCTTCCTCACCAAATGGAAGTTGGGTGATGATGTTATTGATAGGTTCGGACCACGATTGCTCCCAGAAGATGTTGTGTTTTTGCAAAGGCTGTGGCGTTGGTTTAGACAGCTGAGACTCTGGATTTGACAGGGTGAAAACCAAGAAGCCTGCCATATTTGTAGTGGCAGCTGAATTGTGTGAGATAGTGGAAATCTGAGAGTGAAAAACACTGGAACAGCCAGATAGAGAGACATTGGTGAAAGCAGAAAAGGTGGTAGTAGTAGCAATACCAGAAGGTAAAGACTGTACAGGATCCTCTTTGAGCTACTTTTCTCATCTTGCCAACGACAATGAGTATAGAACTTCGGGGCCATTCATGTTGATGCAAACGATCCAGAGAATCCAGAAAGAAGAATTCTAAGTCATGGTGAATCATGTGATGGATATTCTTCCTCTCCAGTGACAAGTTTTTAGCCATGTAAGGAAAAGTACCCTGCATGAGGCGGGCAAAAAATTAGAATTTTGCAAATATCAGAGAATTTCATTACCTCCTTGATCGCAATGATGACTATGGGATTGCAGACAACAGTGGCCTTGTAGAAGTTGGGAAAAAGGGTGGGTAATTGGGAGGGTGAGGATCTTTGGATATGGGATGGATTCTGTGCCAATCAAGCTTGGGGTGGAAGTTCCATTGAGGTGATGTTGGAAAGAATCTGCTGGGTTGTTGCCATTTAACAAGGATGAGCTTCAGGGAGACAAGCAGGCTGATGAACCTGCTGGGTCTTTGTCCTGAGAGTTCATGGGTCACAAGGGTCACAACTCCTCTTGCTTGTGGACTTAGGTTTTCCCAAAGTTCTCCTCCTCATCCAACTTGCTGCTCTTTAGCCGATGTGGATAGAGATAAGGGCGTACAGCATGTACTGGGTCCACAAGCTAGGACAATATTTGTGACACAAATGCAAAGGTCAACCTGCCAAACAAAACACATTTACATGCTAGATTTGAGTCCGATTGGTTGATATGATTGCATGAGAGATGGACCATGACACCACAAGAGGTGTTGACGAGGATGCTGGGTTGCATTCAGTAAGACTGAGCTGCAGAATGGGTGGGGTTGTCAAGAACAAGATAGCATCATGTTGGGAAGGGGAAAATTCACCTCGAGAGATCCTGATTGTGGAGGCCCAGCACATGCCGTAATTGGACATGCTGATGGTGATAGTGGAGGACTGGCATCAGGGAGGGTGCAGTGAAAGGTCAGGATGCAGCCTAGGCCTGAGTAAACCTCATCTAGTGTTTACAGGTCCGGTCCAGTCTGGTCTTTTGATTTTTTCAGAAGGCAACCAAACTGAACTGGTTGCATGGTGCTTCAAAGTCATGCCAGACCGGACTGGAACCGATGACAACTGGTTTGGAATGGTTGTGCAATGGTTGCAAGACTGGTTATGATCAATTTTCCAAGAAACCAGTCTCACGCTCGCTAGCGTGAGACTTGTGCGCTTAGCGGTGGCTGTATCGGAGGTAGTACAAGGTTGTGCCTTTTGTTTGAGTTAATAATAACGTAAAGCGGCTAACATCCGGCGGAGATATAAGCATTTTTGACTGATTCATCAAATCTTGACTTTATTGATCAGTCAATTGCATGCAAATATATGACATTGGCGCCCCGTCGCTAGCGAACTATATTTTGGGGGTCCATATTGCTACATAGCAAGCCATAGATCACGTAGATCAGCAGAATAATGGTGGAACTATGCTATATCTCGACCCAAACCATAGATTCAAAGATATAAATTCCAAATACAATTGTAAAATAGTGGAAAAATTATGTGAGATTCCTCCATATATGGGCACCCTAGTAGGGGTACCATTGTTGAAGCGGTTGCAACTGGTTTCGGATCGGTTTTTTGAAATTTCTGATAATTAGGCAACTGGACCGATTAAATTTTGAAATGGGCGCAACTGGCAACTGAGGTTCGGTTGCAACTTGTGTTCAACGGTCCAGTCCGGTTGCCGGTCTTTTACCAGTCTGGAAACTGGACCTTCAATCACTAACCTCATCCACTGTTCCAATCATTGATGAGAGGATGGTGTTAGCATGGCATCTGGGTGGGGCAGGGGCTTGCTGCTTAGGCGGGGGTGGCGATTGTTGACAGGGGCTGTGGGTAGGGCAATAGTATGGGTTGTTGTCGTTAAGGTAACCATTCCTTGATGTGTAGTGTTTGAAAGTCTGGTCCTAAGACCAAAAAAAGACTGCAACTAGAAGGGATCAGAACCAAAAAAAGACCAAAATTGGTTGCTAGTCATGTCTGGTCTTTTTTCGGTTGCAGTCCAGTCTTTTGATTTTTTTGGCAAATCATAAAACCAGTCAGCATCCAGTTGCATCTAGTCTTTTGGGGACTGGTTTTTTTTCTTCCAGCTCACTCTACATACCTCCACTCCTCCAAATATAATATTCAGAGCACTTAAGGCTAGCGTTTGAAGGTCCAGTTCGGTCCGGTTTTCTTACCATTTTTGATAACAACTGGACTGCAACCGGTTGTCTAACTTCATACATTCACAATGGACCGGACTGAAACCGCATGCAACTGACTGCCATCAGTTGCGTACCTGGTTGCCATCAGCTGCGAGCCTCCGACCTGTCCAGGTCGAGACTGGTTGGCAGCCGGTCGCACCAGTGTGTTTTACATTACTTATGCCATTATTCCTCTTTATAACCTCTGAGTCACTGTACTAGTATATGTACTACATAGGGAATATCCTCTTATCACCTTGACATTGTCTTGCCATCTTGCCATCTTGCCATTTGGCTTTGTGTCAGCGTTGAGTTGTTATCAAGTTGAGCCAGCATCACTTGTTAGTAATGTCACAATGTGACATGTGACAAATTTTCTCGCCCTTCTCCTTTCATCATCCAACTCCTACATACCATCATCACATCCCATATTCTACCATCCCTTTACCACCATAATCAGCTCTCTCTAGTGTTGCCGTAGTTTTGGCTGGAGTGCGCTTAGAGCCACGAGCCACCGTCAGGATTCGCTGAACTGCCGAGAGTGGCACCACTCAATTGCCACCAGTGTTTGCCGACTGACAGCAAACAGAGCCATCTGGCAGCTCCCGCTATGAGTCAGTTCTCGCCAGCAAAAAATGGTGTTTGATCCTTTCTTCCACCCCGGTCACCACCACCAGCTTGAGTTTGCCAGTGGGCTATCTATGCCCAAGAGCTCTGGTGAGGGGTTCGATGCGCTGTATGTCAGCGCTCAGCCCTAGTGATCCAGACCAGTGTGGAGTTCACCACTCATTCAAGTTGACAATGGTGACTCATCGGACAATAGGGCGCAAGCATTACCAGTAAGTATTGAGCCTCGAGTCTCGACTGCCCTTAAATTGTGTCATTGATTGCTGATAATGCTCTAGGCTTCATCGCTCTGAGTCTGATTTGTTGATGATGTGAAGTAGCAAGCTGGGCCTCTGCCACAACTTGGCAAGTGGATATGGACCCTCAGGCTGTGCATTGGCAGCAATGTTGCATACTGGCAGGCAATTACGTGGATCACTGGTTTGCAGTACATATATAATTCTAGCAGAGAACCAGCGGGATTGACCTCCAACTTGAATTCCCCACATTTCTTCATCATGGTCAGGCGTGCAGGCCGAACTGCTAGTAGAGGCGACACCGCGGCAGCATCATCTGAGCCTACAACAAGTCGTGGTCGTCGTGGTCATGGTCGTGCCCGAGATGCTGATGCTGCTGCACCACATGACCCAGAGCCAGAGGCTACTATGAACTCCGAGTCCACTTCCCAGGAACTAGCTCGCACAACCATTCCTTCGAATCCCTGCTCTGAGCCCCCTCAGGCTCCCAATCCCGATTCTCGCATTCACATCACTGGCACTGTTGAAGGCGGGGATGAAATCTTCAACTTCAATAATATCTGTGGCACTGAATCAGACCTATCACTGGCAGACTGTGACCAAGGACGGTCTCAGCCTGCTCCCCAACGTGCAACACATGCCACGGGACGAACCTTGCATGAACCAGAACTGCCCCATCCCTCTACTGATCCCATCTATCGAACCATGACTGCTCAGGGACAGTCATTGCGGTCGGGTTCAACCACCGATGACATCAGATATTTCTTTTCGCGAGTGTTGTAAACGTTCTCTTATCGTTCTTTTACTTTCATATCTACTACGCATTTCCGCCTAGTACGGAAATGTGGACTACCCTTACAATTACCACATTTCAACCCCATACTGAAATGCACGGTTCCCTTTCACATTCGTAAGTACTGCCATGTGCCCAAACACAAGGCTTACATGTTGTATACTTATTTAGTAATCGACCAGCCCTTAAGGCTTGGTCCATGCCCACATTATGATGCAATCTAAACCAACCGAACAAGCTAGTCTTGTTCTTGTTGGATTCCCTCTGACATACACGAGTCCCTCCTTCTGTCTTCGATTTAGTGTTTGGTGTGCCGATGCTGTCACAAGTGTCTTGGGTCGCCTTCAGCGAGTAAAAGGGAAAGATCAATACTGCATCAAATGCAAGTAAGTCCAAGTCATTTTTTACTTGACTTGTCGTTGTCGACTTGTCGATTTGGACTTGTGCTAATCATTTCACTAGAGAGGAATATGATAAGGATCATATTGGTTGGGAGGACATGTATGGGAAGCCAGAGCGTGGATGCCGTTCCACCAACAACTTCTACTATAGCCCAAATACCACCACGTCGACTCTTCGCAAACATCTCGAGCCCTGGCATCTCCTCACCTACATACTATCAGCTCAGGAACGCTCATGGACACCCCAACTCCCTGTGGTAGCCCATGCAATGGAGCGAGGCTATACTCTTGCAGAACTGGAAACTCTTGTTCGTGACAGAGTAGCCATCACAGACCTTCCACTCCGGATTGCTGGAAATCCCAATGGGACCGACACTGATCCAAGTGGACTGGCAATGATACCCTTGTACACAAAAGAAATCTTTCACAGATATCTGGTCTCGCTCATTGTTGCTCATGACTTGGTAAAACATGTCATAATATTGTGTTCCATTCATTGCTTATGTGTATACTAGCCTTTGAACTTACTAGTCAAATATCCTGAGTTCCGTGACCTTCTTTTCCTCCTTCGATCAGATCTCCAGGATAACAATATCCCTCGACGCACAAAGCTCTGTTTGCTTGTTATTTCAGCATGGCAGGATTTCTTTATTGCTTTGAAGTCAGACATGGGTGTAAGTTCTCTAATAGGTTGCTTGCTCCATATCACAGTGGACGTTAATGTGACCATGCAGAAATCACTTGGTACCATTTCCTTCACGGCCGACATATGGGGGGACAAATCACTATGACCATTCATTGCATTAACAGCGCACTGGATCACAAATGATGAGAAGACTTAGTAGTGGTCTTCAACTCAAATCGGCCTTGATTGGTTTTCATCGTATACGTAGGAATCACACGGGGCTGGTACTCGCTCGCGCCATTCTCTACCTCCTTGATATAACACTGAAGGTGGGTCTCAACTCTTACTATGATTGAACAAGTCTGTTGGCGTGTACTGAGCATTAACATCCTAGCTTGGCTGGTTTACGCTAGACAATGCATCAAATAATAAGACCATGATGGTAGAGCTCAGCAAATTGTTGATGGCACGTGAGATTGCATTCCATGCAACCAACCAGCGCATTATGTGCTTTCCCCATATCATAAATCTATGCACTCAGGACGTCATCCACGCATTCAACAAGACTGATGTAGCTGACGACACAATGTTCACTGGCCTGTTTGATGATCTGACTCAAAAGGACACTTTTGTGGCTGCTATCACCAAACTCCCGATTGATGTTGGGTGGGACACTGTCCGTACCATTCGTGCCTCTGGCCTGTGCTGTGATAAATTCTCCGAAATCATCAAATGTGGAAATGAGTGGGGTTGGTTCCATAGCCCATCTGGAGAGACGATCCAAGTTCCACAGAATGAACTTCTACGTGATGTCGCAACTCGGTGGGATTCCACTTACTTCATGATCAATCGGCTAAGAGTCTTGTGTCCTGTGAGTCAATACCCCCATCCAAGTCATGTGTCTCTGTTCATAGACTTTCTATCTAGCCTGTCGACCATTTCCTTGTCACTCACAATGACTTAATCCGGCTCAAGTTGAACAATGCTGAGTGGGATGTTATGAAGGACTACGAGACAATCTTAGAGGTAAGCTTCTGCAGAGCAATTATTTTCCTGTCGAAGTATTAACTCTAACCTAATACACTGAGCAAACTATGTCACACAAATCACTTCCCCGACTAGGGAAGTCTGTGCCATCATTTGAGTTTTTTATGAGAGCTTGGGGGAAATTGCAGGACAATCAGCGCTGCCTTCAGCCATTCATCAAGCCGGGACTTGCCAAAGCCGATAAATATTACAACCTTATGGAGAATGGTCCAGTGTACCTCATCGCAATGTGTAAGTTAGTTCTGTTGTCTGATCGCCGACCCATCCATGACTTCAATACTCATGTGGTCGTGCCTTGCAGTTGTCAATCCATCCATCAAGTTTAATTGGGTATCAAGAAGCTGGAATGCTGAGAACAAAATTACCGCATGCAAGGATATTTTGCAGCTGGTACATCATGGTGCAGTTAACCTCACAGGAAGCTAATTACTGACTACGGATAAGATGCTCGATTATCGTGCAATCAAGATGCCACAGCAAGCTACTGAGGAGGCCCGCCCATCGCAACCAACCTTCCTTCCAGCATTGGCAGCTCAGTATGGATTCACTGATGATAACGACGACATTCTTCCTGGCCATGGTACCATGCAAACTGTCGAACGGGAGTTCCAAGACTACCTCTCTTTGCCACTTTGGGGCACTTCTGATCCCTTGGCATTCTGGGTTGTAGGTCCAGACATTTTGATTCTGGTATACTAGTTAACATTGATATGGTGCTACTTAGACCTCCAGAGCGACCTATCCTACTACCTACCAGATCGCCCTGGACTATCTACCCATCCAGGCCTCTGCAGTCCCATGCGAGTGGGTCTTCTCATCCAGCGCTGAAACCTACACAAACAGGCATAATTGAATCAGCCCTCTGATAATGGAGGCACTTCAAATGCTCAAATTTTATCTCAAGAAAGAGAGGTTAAACTTCTCGCATGGAATGATAACACCCCAGGCCAGTCTTCTAGAGGATGACCCAGATGAGAAAGCTCACAATGCCCGTATAAGCCATCAGCAGCACCTGGATGAAATCCTCTTGTCGGTGCAAGACGAGGAGGCTGCCACTGTTTCTGATCCTGTAGAGCTCTTTCCACTCTAGAAAGTATGTTACTTGTTCATTCTGAGACTCGAGTTCTTCAAGTGCATTCATGTAGTCCGACACTCCAAGTATGCTAGTATTGTGTCAATGATGATGTATTTATTCTCAAATGCTGCCAATTGCACAGCGTGTGGGGCACAAGTCTCTCGGAAAACCGGTCACAACCAGTCTAGCAACTGGTGTGCAACCATTCAGGACCAGTTGCCATTGGTTCCAGTCCAGTCTGGCATTATTTGGGAGTGCAATTTAACCGGTTCGGTCTGGTTGCCTTCTGAAAGTGTCAAAAAACTGGACTGGACTGGACTTTAAAACACTAATTGTCACTGACAGAGTGACAATGAATTGGAAGATCAACACTGTGCCCCCATACCCATTGCAGTCATTGTCAAGAAGCAATAGGCAGAAGACTTACTCACAATTTTCTTGGAATTGTGTAAGGTGAAGTTCTGTCATCCCAGTGGCCATATCAGCTGCAACAACTTGGACACCATGTGCGACAACATCAAAACCATACTCCACCACCACCATGGTTACAACTTTGACACTTTCACTCAGCACCTCCCGTGCCTCACACACATCCTCAATTTGGGTATTCAAGCTGTCATGGCGGTCATCACCTGGATTGCTGCAGTAGAAACCACCACCACTATATGGGAATGTGACCCTATACTGCCCAGGAACTGTGTACTTGAGGGCTCGTTGGACATCATTGCTGCGGTTCGAACATTGGCAATCAAGATTCAATCTTTGGGCCAACAGATTGCCTACTTCCACTGCCTGCAAAATGAGTGTGGCTTTGAAACTGCCCTCTCCATCCCACTCCACAGCAATGTTCATTGGGGAATGGCTGACAGTATGCTTGGACGATCATATCTGCTATGTCAGGTATGTTTTATTCTTTTTTTCTTTCGTTTCACATTCTGATTAAGTTATTGCAGCCAATAAATCTCTTCGTGAGGTCCGCTGATGAACTTTTCGGACCAATCACTACAGTCCGACACCCAGGAGAACCTATCAAACACATCCCCTGGATGGCATTTTCCTTCAAGCTGGCAGATTGGGAATGTGTCAAAGACACATGTCAAATCATCGCAGACGCCAATGACATTCAGCAAATCTTCTCTCACCAGAGTCAGGCCACGTTATGGCGTGCTATACTTGCATTCAAAGAGCTTCAGACCGTGTGGAAGGTGAAGCGTGAGGATCCACAGTACGCATTGTACGATGAAGCGATCAAACGGGGTCTCGAGAAGATCAGTAAATATTATAATAAGTTTGATGACAAGCCCATTTATCTGATTGCAGAGTCGGTGAGTAAAGTGACGTACGCTGACTCGGGTCACCGGCGCAAGCTCATGAAGAATAATGATCGGGAGGATGGTGGCGGGTGGAAGGGCGAGCTATGTCATTATCTCCATGACATCCCATCGGACGTTTCCAAGGATACAGACATTGTGATGTGGTGGGGAGTCCATTCCAGTGAATACCCAACACTCTCTCGCATCACAAAATACATATGTGCTATCGCTGCAACTTCCGTACCATGTGAATGGCTGTTCTTGGCTGGTGCCGAGATTGCAACGGATCGCCGCTCCTGCCTTGGGTGCAACAAGTTCAAGAAGCTTCAAGTGATGAAACATGCATGGCGTCCAACCATCAAAGACAAGGCTTCGATCAACTTGGTGGACGTTGATGAAGTAGTGCTTCGAAATTTCTCTGATATGCTCCAGCAGGATTCAGAGATAGAGTCATGGGAAGAGCATGAGCCTGAGTATGTGTTGTAAAATACGGCTATCTACACTGTATGTACAATTCTTGGACCGGTCTGCACAAAGACTGGTTGCAACAGGTTCAAACCGACCTTTTAGACAAAGGCAAATCTGTGCAACTGGCAACCAAGTGTGCATGGAAACACATGGACTGGCAACCAGGGTCCGGTCGCAACCACTACCGGTCCAGTCCGGTTGCCAGTTTTTTCTCCGGTACATGGACCAGACCTTAAGACACTAATTAAGGCATTTCATTTGAATTTGTATGAATTCATATATCTTTACTTGACATGTAACTCGGAAATGGACATATCTCCTTTGGATTTACATGGTAAAATGTCAATATTAACTCATATGAAAGCCAAGCATCACTACTACATCTTATAGTCATCACTTAGATTGCCAATCACACAGTAGTGAGATACAGCCTGGTTCAACGACTTATTGAGTTTGCAAACCATAATTTGTTACATAGACCCATCACAGAACTCTGCTAGCTCTCAAAACTAATTGGAACATATTTGAATATACTCTACGTACACCTTAATACCCTCAAAATCCTTTGCTTCACACTTTAGAAAAATCCAATAACATGGTTGGTAATAGTTCATAATGAAGTTTGTTTTTTCCCATGGTTCATATTTTCTAATTTTATAAATATTTCAAATCCATCAGACTTCCAATTTCTGTCTCTACACTCCCACAATTATGGCTGATGCTTTTTGAAAGTCTTTTCATCAAAAGATACCTACACAAAAGGTGCTACAAATTCAGCAGCCTAAGAGCAAGACCACTTCACGTGCTCAGCCACCAAAGGCCTTTTCCAGTTCAAGAAGGTTCAAAAAGTGAAGGATGGTTGGGACTGACACCAAGAAGGAAGATACTAGTGATGAGCCTAAAAGCAGGGTAGCTGTACTGCCACCAAGCGTCTCCATAAAAGGTCTGCAACATCAATTGAGGAAACTGATGGTCCCAGGGACACAACAGATGGTGGAGACATGGAAGAAGTACAGGTTGATCTTGACTTAGACCCCGACACTGAAGAGGAGATTATCTCAGTGGTGGAGCCGAGTCAGTATGTTGATTCAACACCTAGATACAAAGCAAGAATTTATTAGCAACATCTGACTCATAACATACATCTGGCTCCTCTTTGTAAAATGAAGAAAAAAGATATGAAAAAATTACTGACCATCTTCTTGGAGCATGTGAAGGTTCGATTTGTCAGTGATGGGCAGGTGGAGGAACTGAATGGGTGATGGTGTAATGTCTGCAAGTTAGTTCTTTTCCTGCTAGAGTGAAATGTCTGAACTCTACTCACTTGAGCATAGAAATGATGAATTTTTCATCAAGAAGAGAGGAAAGGAGAGGGCATTCCATGTTGGAGGGAACTTGTCATGTCGCCAGCACATTCGGTCGCATTATGACTTGTACAAGGAGTGGTACACTGAGTTGGACATCACTGTAAATCACCATGCAATTCCTGGAGAGCTGGTGGATGTACAACAGAAGGGGAAGCAAGTCGTGAAAGCCAGCCAGCAGACAAGCCTTGTGATGGAAGTGTACAAATTGGTGCTGGTGTTCAAGCCTTTTCACTGTGATGATGTCTTGAAGACTGTTGCTGAATTTGTTGTTTGTGATGGTCAGGTTGGTTCAATGAGTAACTTGTAGAGATGTGACATTTGCTAATTGGTTAAATGTAGTCACTGCTTATTGCAAATAAAGTAACCTTTAGATACTGTTTGGTAGCCATGTGGCCAGGTGCAACACGAGCTGACTTACCATCGACACAGGATATCTCAACTTTCATTCACAACTCCTTTGTTAATTTTGTCGATGACCTGAAGTCTTGTATCCTGGTATGTCATCTATTTGAATATTTGTTCTCACTCAATGACTTTCATTACCAGGCACCTGAAATTGGCCACATAGTATGCAACAAGGCTATTCACAATAATAAAGTACTACAAAATGGATTATATCTGAACAACAGCAAATGTGCATTCATGCTACTATCAGTTATTTTTAAAATAGTATGTTTACCTATTTCTCATCATAGAGCCACCGAAACCCCCAAGAGTCCCTTGATTCTAAAAGCTTCAGTGCACAAGAGCTTTGGTAAGCAGTTCCTTTGAACCATCCTCCTCCAACAATTGTGATGTATATTCAACAGGTCCATCTCTCCAGGCTCTCCATCGTGAGCCTGATGTATTTGCAATGCCGAGAATTCAATGGTAACCCTGCCCTTACACTGTATTCCCAGATGGTGCTGTGAAGAATGCAGATTTGCCAAGTCACCCATCAAATCTCATACAAAATCTCACACAGTGTTTCCTCTGGTTATTGATAAACCCCCCAAGCTACCAAGCAAAGCAGGAGCACTCCTCTGGAGTTTGGACTTCAAGAGAGAGAGCCAACAAGGTTATGTCACTGAACTGTTAGTAAGTTTCACAAAGGCTTTTACAACATGTTGTTCAAGATAAGGCTTCAGGAATCAGAATCGGACAGCAAAGTTAAAGTCTGTGCAATTTTTTTTTTGCTTGCTGCGGTGGAGCTCACCTGCTCCCTGAAGAGGTATAGAGCCCCCCTCAACCCTTTCCATCACTCTCGAGTCCATCTTGAGTCCATTCCTGCTCGTCTTGTGTCCTTCTGACTCCATTTTGACCCGTCTGGTCCATTTCTCCTGTGGTCCTACCCCTTTTTGCCTTCCTGGTTGTCTTTCCGAGTCACTAGTAGTCCGCTCCAAGGCTGGTCTGCTTTTTCCGCACTCCCAACACACTTGGAACACTTTGTTTTCACTATATCTTTGTTTTTCTTCTGTGTTTAGTCTTATTTGAGTTCATTTGGCTTCCTTTATAGCTCTGTAGTAGTCTCAAGTATACTCAACAATTATAAAATTCTGTTTTAGGTGTATTTGGAGAATTCTCATTTTTACCTCTCACTTTCACCTCATATGCTGTCCTCTTGCCATCTTACACTTTGTCTGGCCTTACTTGACACATCCCACCCCTCTCCTTGTTATGAACTTTGGTTCTAACCCTTGCTCGTACCCCTCAAGGCTGACTTCTTGTCCATACCAACATCACTTTCCTCCTTGTCGGTCACATGACTTGCACGTGATCGTGGAACTTATAATCTCCCCTTATAGTTATATCTGATCAGGACTTCATCTTCATTGCCTGCCCAATCCAATCTCCCAATTGATTGCCAATTGATCTGGTATCTTGATAGATCCCAATTGTATCTCGGACTAACTTCATTTATCTATAGATCTGCCACACCTCATGGTCCCTGGCATGCTTTCATACTTCACAGTAGGCAGTGCTGCTACTCCATGCCTCTTGCATGCGGCTGCCACACCATGTTTCATTGCTTCTTACATAGCTTTTATGTATTCTTGATATAGTCATAGGTAGTACATAGCCCGGCCCTCATGTGGTCCGTGCGCTTGCTAGAGTACTATATAATATATGGCCAGAGTAGACCCCCAATCTAGTTCTTCTCGGTGTTGACCATCAGTCCGCTGTTAATTGAGCTCTACTCAATTACTCCTTCATCATTGAGTCAATGTGAGATAGCCCACACATGCTCTTCTTGACTTTCTCTACCTCACTCAGTATCCAGTTCACACCAACACATCTCTTCAAGATCTCCAAGTGTAGATGGTACATATTAAATGTCCACATCATCACTCATATTTATGTTACCATAATCTCTATTTCCAAAAACCCTGCTACATCCAGGCCTTCAAAGCCCTGGTCATGATATGCTATACATTGCTATTTGCAGTACACATCTCTGCCAATTTTTGGATGAGATCACTTTCTGTGACATTGTCTCTGAGTTCTTTGAGCCAGTTGAAATACCAGTATAGTATGCCTTGAGGTAGGCATGTCTTTTCTAAGAAAATCATTAGTATAACCCTAAGGAGGTACAAAAATACTTAGTGTTTTAAAGTCCAGTCCGGTCCAGTTATTTTACCATATTTGTAAGCAACCGGACCTGGACTGGTTATCTCAAAAGCTGTAATTTTCACGACCGGACCAAAACCTCAGACAACTGGTTGTGTAGGGTTGCCCTGCTTGGTTGCAGTCGGTTGCGACCAGTTATGTGCAAGACCAGTCGGAAACCTAGTGCAACCGCAGGCAATGTGCAGTACTCGTGTTGAAAACTATATAAAGATTGTATTTTTTGACAATCGTGGAGTAGACTACATCTCATCCTCCATTGCTATACTACCTGCTGTGACTATGCCCTCTCGCACCGAACATGTTCGTCGCCCGACCAAGAAAGCAGCATTAGTGCCACAGTCGAAGTGTGCCGCCAAAAGCACATGTTCTCGACTGCCGAAGTCCAAGGCTGCTGAAAGGAAAGGCCGCAAGCGACCAGCAGTATTGGACGAAGATTCAAAATCATCCAGTCCTGCAGAAGAAAGCAGTGAGGACGAGCAACATAGACCGCGGAAGCCAAAGAGTGTGCGCCGCGAGTGGCAGAAGAAACGTGCCCGGCAACGCTCACCTGAAGATATAGATGTCGATCCTGATATTGTACCGGATATTGAGAAGATTTGTCTTCGAGAGCACCAACCCCGGCAACCATTGGGGATTTAAACAAGGTAAAGTAGCTGTGACATACTCGGCATTGGGAAATAAGTAATAAGTAATGTTTGCGACACTAGGACGACAGCGATGAATTAGAAGAACAATACCGTGCCAATATTCCAGACATGGTGGTACCGAAGAAGGCGCAAGCAGACGATTTGCTTACCATATTCACGGACAGATGCACTGTGAGATTCTGCCATAGAGACGGCAAAGTTGAGGTGTTGAAGGGGCGCTGGTGTAATGAGTGTTGGTAAGCCATTTAATCAAAAGTATTGGGTGTAAGGCACTCACCTGCAGTGTCAGGAAGGATGAGAAATTCATGCAGAAGCATGGGAAATGCAAGGTGTTCCACCTCGGCTCCAGTTCCTCGTGTTGCCAGCACATTCGATGCCACTTCGATATATATAAGATGCAGTGTGAGGAACAAGGAATAAAGACTCACCACCATGCCACACCACTAGCTCTCGCCAGGATGCTTGAGAAGGCTGCGGCGTCGACATCGAAGGGGCAAACGAAACTGGATGCACTCGGGTTTGCAAAGAGACCGTTGAAGGCTCCCAAGTTCAGCTGCGACAAAGTCTTGAAAATGGTTGCCAACTTCGTAATATGCGACGACCAGGTAGAGTCTTCAATAGAACTGGTAGTGTGTGATGTCAGACTGAATTTGGTCGTCCCAGAGCTTATCGCTACCCAGCAAGTTAGTGTTTCACAACTGCCTTGTGGCAATGCGTCCCAATTTAGTCAAGTCCGACTTACCGACCTCGCACAATGTCGCTAGTGTTTTAAAGTCCGGTCCGGTCCGGTTTTTTGCCTAATTGGGGCAAGACTGAGACCGAACCGGTATGGAAAAAACCGGACCAAGACCGATAAAAACCGACAAAACGGTCTTTGTCGGTCTTTTGCCGGTTCGGTTACGGTTCGTAACCGGTTATCAGGGGTGTGAAGGATACTACGCATTCCCGGCTTCCAGCCCATATTTTTTTCATCCAAATCGGTTCAGGGGTCGTTGAGATATGATTGATTTAAGAATGCATGTCATTCTTGAGTATATCTACTTACAAAACCTATTTCTGAGAAGGGATTATCGTGGGATCTGCGCTTAGCGGTGGCTGTACTGATGGTAGCCGGGTCACGTGGCTTCCAATTCCGCCATGGATTATGAAATTCGACCCATATGCGCCCGAGATATGGCCGATCTCGAGTGATATGTCATTTTGGAGAAGGTATTTTCAGAAATTGTCATAACTATCTCAAATAAAATCGTAAAAATGTGGGAAAATCAGGGAAAATCCCCATATGTACCCCCAAATAGGGGACAATAGGGGCTACCTCAAAAGACCGGTCTTAACCGGTCCTGACCGGTTTTTTGAATTTTTCGACAATCAAAAGACTGAGACTGGACTTTTCAAAACCTAGCAAGACTGAACCACTTCGGTCCGGTCTTGGTCGGTCCGGTTCGGTCTCAAATCAGTCTTTTATCGGTCTTAAGACCAGACTTTCGAACACTAAATGTCGCTACTTTCATTCACAATTCATTTGCCAAATTCCTTCATGACCTCAAGACAAGCATCCAAGTGTGTTTCTTTTTTTTTCTTTCTTGAGTACTATCCCTTAAATACTTTATTTTTCAGTCGAAACAAGCCGGTCGTGTCTCGACAACCACTGACCTCTGGTCTGTGAGTCAGACAAAGGCCTCATTCATGGGGTTAACCGCGCTGTAGAACTTAGGATGGCTCTAGGTTTATATCCCTTCTTTTTCACATATTCTACACTCTCTTCCCATCATTCCTACCGATTACAAGTCCATTTATCGCTAGTCCGACGATAGTCCGTTACTCCTGCTACTACTCCTGTAGTCCGCTTTTCGACCCCCCACTTTCTCTTTCATTTGGAATGTTTTGTCATCAATTAGACTACATTCCACCATAGTTACAAATTCTAGGGTCATGCCCAGGACTATCAAAGTGTTGTATATTGGTGAAATCTAGTGTTTTCCAGACCCCGTCTTTCTGGAACAATCTTCCACCATCTTCCGTACCTTCAACATCATTGCCAATGTTCCGCCCCTACTTTCCCATGCTCTGGACTACTTGCCGACGACCTGGACTTCAACCGGTCTCTCGAGAACGGCTTCAGGACTCACAAGATCCCCTTTAGGGTCAAGCCTATCGTAAGGCAAACCCCTTACACCCTTCTGACTATACCCCCTAGTTGGATTGTTGTTTCTACAGCACATTGGATCGAATCAAACGCTCAAACTTCGACTTGGAGTCTTCGCAAAGAAGTCATCGCTTTTCGGGCCATCTCGGGACCTAGTGTTGCTGCAGCTCGGCTAGCTGCAAGCCAGCTCAGCTTATGTCAGCTTCAACACAGCTTGATTTATTTACGCAAGCCAAGCTATCCAAAAACGGCAGCTTTAGCGATTCATAACTCGGCTCACAGCTCGAGTTTGTATAAGCTACCCAACCGCTCGAGCTGGCTTGAGCCAGTCTGAAGCCAGCTCAAGCCAGCTAGAGTCCATTTATGTACCACATACTACATATTTAACA
>JBBPOJ010000968.1:0-17866 GCA_038091395.1 Leccinum rimulosum
TTTCATAGCAAGCTACTCTATTTCCTAGTAAGTTTCTACTAGAGATATCCCTTTTATATTCCTCTTGGAAGGTTCTATCGGAACCTACATCCCCTCGGCTGCGCTATTAGAAGTTGTATAACTTCTAAAGCACCACTGAACACCAAAGATCGGAGAGCCTCGGTTTGACATCGGCCTCGCACTCATGGACCAAACCCGATCGGGTTTTGATCCCCTGGAGCCCTTGCCAGTGCTCCCGTAGGAAGTCTGCTGGATCATATATCGCCCTTGTGCCTGTGGAGGTGAGTGATCCTGATACACGCCGTCGTCGTTTCCCGTCGTCTGGTTTTATTCACGTGCTTTCCCAGGTGGAATGGCATACTGGTTACATCAATTGACTGGCAGAGCGAAAGGCAACGATAATCCCTTCTTCAACACGTTCCACGGACATGTTAACTCGTGGATCAAGTCCATACAAGCAGTCACAAAGCTCACCCGAGTCGTGTCTTCTGTCACTGCGTCCCAGGAAATCAATTTCTGGGCGAGCTGGGAAAGAGCCGGCAGCGAGGCCCAATGGTGCTCGTGAGTACGATCGAGTTCTATACCCACATTTTTTCGCTGACGTGTAGAAATGTGACAACTAACTTGCTTCCTCATGAAGTGCTAACATAACGAAAATTTTACATGATCGAAAGCAAGGTGTAGATGGCACCACCGACTCACTGCCCTTCTACCATCGCCCGCTAGGTCTAACTTTCAGGTGCCGCATATGATCGCAAACATGGGCAAGGACGTCAAGCGGGTATATCCGTACATCATATTGTTGAAGGAGACGATGCGGAGGTATGGTCAGACGTTGGATCTGGTAGAGCATAATCAGGGGAGTGGCTCGTCACTGAGTATCGGAACGAGGCGCAGAGGATGATGGCCAAAGGTTTGGTTTGGTTTTCTGCTTGCCTCCGTTCCGCTCCTGACCCCACTGGCATAATTGTAAATTTTTCTAGGTATGAGCATCCGCTGGGAATCGTGAACCAATACACGGCACGTTTCGTTTCGGGCGCGCACGCGCGGGACAACCAACACGTGCAGTTCGTGCGCGAGTTTGCGAGCTTGATGATCAATCTGTACATGGACAATCTCCGGGCGGCGGAAAACTCGTCGACTCGGACGTGTGCGTACACGCACGAGACGATTGTCGAAACCTGCATCGGGTGTGGCAGGGCGCGAATTCGGAAGAAACCCACTCAAGGAAGAAGATAGGGTTCCTGGGGTAACGACGGTGCTCCAAGGAATGGCATCGTCCTCACTGTCGGTAAATCGCGCGTCTGGATTGCTAGATAATGTGTCCTCATCGAGCCAACGTTCGAGTTCTTCGAGTTCTCGCTGCATATGATCGCCGTCGTCGATAATCATCTGAGGAAGTATTCTCTTGCGCTGCACCGATGAAGCCAGTCGTGGTTCGTTTAGAGTTCTGCTGAACCATCGATGGCCACATGATGGTGCTCAATGCATCGACGACTCGAGGAATGCCAGGGATGCCTGTGGACGAATAGGTGAGCCTGTATGCGTCTCCTCTGCAAACCAGTGCTCACCTGTGCGGTCGGGCAAAGGAGGCTCGACGTCTGGGACATCGACGAACTCGAAGCCTTTGGAAGACAAGTAGGCGTCTATGTCCTGGTCATCCTCAATCTCTGTGGGCAAAGTCGAGCCAGTGGGTGGCAGTCTTATGGCGAGGGCAACTTCGAACTCGTGCTGAGATGCGAGTTGAGAGAGTTTGCGGATGTGATCGCGGTAAGGCTAATAGAGACGGGCGATAAGCGCGCGACAAGAGACAAACGCGGACGGTACCTCGCCTCTGTTCCAGACAAACAAGAGAGCGGGGGCCAAGAGAGAGTTACTGATCGCATCCAACGGGTGGACAAGGAACTCGACGTCGGCGGTGTAGTACTTGTCCACGATCGTCCATGGCACAGACGAGGCTTGTTCGTCGAGGACGACGTCTTTCGCGAGTCCTAGAATCGCGCGTCAGCTGTGCTCCGAGCGAGGTTGGTCAAGGACATGCTTTTTAGAAGGGCATGGACTGTCTGCGTCGCTGCTGCGACGGCGAGGATCGCGCACTCGGCTGTCATCTGATGACCGTGGCAAAGCAAAAGTCATCAACATCGTCATCGACGCTCTTCTTCTCCTCATCATGACTGATGTGCTTCGTCAGCTCGTTGCGCCATCCTTGCCATCTCGTCGCTCATTCTTACCAAGCACACACCTTATAAGACCAGAGTCGGTCCCTGTTCCAGCTCAAAGTTACAATGTCCACCCAAGTTCTCTCACCCCGCGACGTCCAGACGACTCTCGACTACTATGCCCCCCTCGATGACCAACCCCCGTACAACTAAATCGACGAACCTCCCCCACACGTAGCCAGGTCCAACGTAGGGCAGGACACTCGCGCAGTCGTCATCCATGACGCAAGAGGAAAGGAAGATACTCTGGGTCTGGATATTAGCGGGTTCCAGTTTATCAACTACCCTAGCGTCGAGAAAGACTTTGCCGATGAAGACATGATCAAGTCAGGGTACTACGCCGAGGTGGAGGAAATTTTGAAGAAGCATGCCGGAGCAAAGAGAGTTTTCATCTTTGATCATACCATCGGGAAGAAGTCCGCTGATCATCAAGTGTCTACCGAGACGGCGCCCCGTGGTCCAGTGGTTAGTCGTGTTCCTTTCCGTAGCCCTCTTGTATTGACTTTGGCTTTAGAAACGCGTCCATGTCGACCAGACATTTGCCTCCGCTCCCGAACGTGTAGAGTATCACCTCCCCGATGAGGCCGAACATCTCCTGAAAGGCCGATACCGCATCATCAATGTTTGGAGGTGAGCCACAGGTGCAGTCGGATTGAAGATGTACTCACACACCCTGTAGACCCATCGCTAACCCCGTGGCCCACGAACCACTCGCCGTAGCTGACTACCGCTCCATCGATCCCGATAAAGACCTGGTCTCAACTCGGCACATCTATTCTCATCGCGAAGGTGCCACCTTTAGCGTCAAGTCCCGAGCACCAGTGGTACTACTTATCTGACCAAACCGCGGACGAAGTCACGCTTATCAAGTGCTACGATTCGGACCTGGACAAGGCACGTTTGACACCTCACTCGGCCTTGGAAGACAACAGTAGTCCACCTGACGCTCCTCAGAGGCAATCCATTGAGGTCAGGGCCCTGGTGTTCGACACTGAGTAATCTCACATTGCGCGTTTTCATTGATCATTGATCAACGTTTATGCTTTTTGGTGTTTATTGTTGAGATGATCATACTTCGATAGGACATCTATCGGAGCTGTAACGGCTGTGGAATAGCCTAGGGCCTGTTGAGTATGCTGACTCGAAGGATATGTACATATAGATTTTCATCACCGTGGCAGTAACGTTTCAACGACGTTAACATTGTATCTATGGTAGTCTCAGTGTCTCGACTACGGTATTTTTAGCCATGATCGTGCCAATGTAAAACTGTTAAACCCGTTCATTTATTGAAGTTTGAGCGTTGAAACGTTGACCGGTGGTGCTGGACCTTCCTTTTTTGGCCCCCGGCAAGCCAAGGACCCCGATTACCACAGGGCTCCCGAGCGGGTGAGGGGAAATTTAGATCTCCGCGATGTATATCGGGTAATGATTCACGCCGAATTCACTCATACTCACTACTTACTACCTACTATACACTCGTGATGTCGTCTCCTCCAACAATTCTCACTGATTCTCCGAACTTCAACACGACACTCGAAGATATCCACTACGTTAGCAGAAGATCTCCCCTAATGACCCAGAATGAGGTCAGGCCCTCACGTTCTTCATCTGCCCTTATTACCAGTGGTCAAGACCACACTGTCGACGTTAACATGACCCTGCCGTCCCCATTATCGGATTCAATGGAGCTCTCGGACCTCATCAACACTGAGGGCGCGTCTTGGTTCGAAGAACTCGGCGGCATCCCATACGCATCGCCCGGTCCATCTAGTGCTACCTGCTTCTCCAACGTCTTCCCTTCTGAAAACATCTTCCCTCCCGGAATTTCCCCTTCTGCAAGCATCGTCTTATCCCCTTCCCAGGCCCGTGCCCGCGCCCGCCCCGACTCTTCGGCTTCGTTCCTCGGATTCCCGGCCATATACCACAAGCTTGTGAATGCCGGTGCCCCGTTCTGGGCATCGGTTACGTTGGACGTACAGAATTTCGTCTGGGCGAAGATGTCGCAGCGGTTGCACGGACGCGAGCCGGTCAAAACCCTCTATTTCGAGGTCATCGGCGAGGCTATTCAAAGGCGACGCTTTTTCACTGTGGTTTGGCAACGAGGTAACTTTTATTGTTTCGGATAAGGCTTCTAATTGATCTTCTTAGTTTCAGTCACCCTCGACGTGCCGAGGATCGCGACCCTAAACGCGCCAAGAGAGACGATGGTGCAAAACGCCCTCCAGACCAAGGAGCTCCTGCACGTCATCGAAGCGGAGGTGACCACGACGCCTGAAGAGGACAAATTCACGCTAGCGTTGATCATTTTGGTTCGTACGCTCTTTGACACAAATGACACTGATCATGACGTTCGACCTTATTTCTAGTTCACGGCCACCTGGGTTCGTTATCGTTCACACTGCTACCAAAAATCCGCATTCGTCGTCCTTCCTTCCACCAATCACGCCTTACAATTCCCCGGACTTCTTCCCCCACCTGAGCAGTTCACCACGGAGTTCCGTTCGAAATTATTGAATCTTCTCCAAGACCACTCCCACGGATGGGGTCTCCTTCACGAACATCCGACCGTTTCGACTTCGTCAAACTCGTCAACCCAGTTTTCTTGGTTCGGAAATTCCATCCTCAAAGACAGCGTTCAACGGGCCCTGTATGACCCCGCGTACCAGGGGTGGTTCGGTTTTATAGAAGATGTAACCAGCAGCGATGGCCATCGCCGCTGGGCCCCCGTGCACACTGCGTCGCATCGTCAAGTAGGACAGGTGCTTGGTTGGGTGAGTCGCTCAACATGCCTGTGTTTGATTTTTTTACTTACCAAAGTAGATTGAAGAACTCCTTACTTTCCACGTCGTGCAAGCGAACAAGACCCGTGTACCCTTCACTAAATACACGAAACCGCCCGACAATTTCACTGCGCATGACTCCGTTATCAAAAAGGTCAATCGTCACGTCGATTTTCTTTCTTATCTATGTGGCGTCGTAGGGGATGCTAAGCCGGATGATGTGTTTGTTCGGATTGTGCAGGAAGGTGGAGAGCAACTGCAGGCTTGCTTGGATGGGTACCAGGATTTCTCCTCGCGCCCCGCTCATCTGTCTTATGGTGATAGTGTTGCTGAGTATGGTCGACGGCATTTATGTCATTAATGTCAATAGCGATATACTTTCTGAATACAATGTATGGCGCCGGTCCCCTGCTAAGCAGGCTACTTGGTCGATGTTCTGGTGTCACAAATGTATGCAGGGAACAGTGCATGGCTCGCCGCCCGGACGCTCTCATGTCAGTGGTTTCGCTTCCAATCGTGCCACTAATCAGGGAGTTGTGTCGAACAGCAAGCTTCTACCCAACTTACACAATTGTGTCCGATCCAAATGACCATTTAATAATATCTTGGTCCTCCGAGGACGAAAATGCCATTGTCAAGGATCAACGGTGACCGAGGTCCTCTGCGTACTCCGCAGGCTCAGCAAACTCCGCATTTTGTAATATAAGCGCTGTGACAGGCTCAACGCCTGACTAAAGAGAACGGTCATGGCAGAATTTGACTGCCAATCTGAGTGTGGTGTATTCATCATGCTTCCAGAACAAGGGGTCCCCGTATACCCCCCTCTTCTACCTATGCTTGCCACCAAGCAACTGGAGAGCTTACCTGAGGCTGGCAGCCTCAGCCCACCCCCCCTTTCAAGCATATCCAGCTCCTCAGCGTCCAGTTCCTCAGGAAGTGGAAGCCCTGGATGTGTCCAGCGGGAGGATTTTTGTGCCAACATCGAGCGGGCACACCAAACAAAGGTCTGACTCTTTGTTTGTTACTTCCACATCGCTAACATATGTTGGTAGTTCACTTCACCAAGTGAACCTGTCTCTCGCAGACAGAAAGTCAGGACATGGTATCACGCCATCCTGAGAAAGCGCGAACTTGTCCTTCAAGTTCGTGAGTTGCAGAAGGTCATCGATGAAGTGGAGGACGAGGCCGCTCAGTACTTGACGAGGGAAACAATCGCTCGTTTCCATCAAGAATACTACAATCTTGATGGTGGCCGCGATCGATGTTTATGCCTGTGATTTCGACTCCAACATTAGTGAGCCGAGGTCTGCAGTGAGTTCCGACATGATTTTTCATTGTTTGGTGACATGATTTATTTTATAAGGAACATTCGTACATTCGTACATTCGTATATTGGTGTACCGCACATTTCGAAAGTTCGTTTGTATCACTACGGACTAACTTATTATTCGCGCACGATGTCTGTAACATCTATGTGTTGTTTCTTGCGGCATGAGAGGCTCGCGATCACTCGTTTATTACTTATATTTCCTCCACTTCCTCCTCCCTCTCGTTTACACCTATTTGTACCCATACTCTGCGCGTCAGAAGGTTGCGCAGACTGCTGTGGGTCTGTATTACAAGTTGCGCTTTATACACCGCGTTAAACTACTGCCGAGTCTCACTAGAATATCTTTTTTTGCTCGATTGCTCGGTCAATCGGTTTCCCGACAATGTGTGTGTATGTATTGTGCTCGGTGAGAACTGCATTCAGTTTGGGTCTCACTATCTCTTTCCCGTGTCTCTGTCACGGTTGGAATCTCCTAGTGCGTGCACTGACTAGTCGGAAAGACTAACTAACTATTGAGAAAATGTCTCTACTCCTTCATCACAATCCTCCGACGTTGGACACGAGGTAATTGGGAAGCTGTGAGTTTTTCCCGTGGACTCGGAATATATGTTGAATCCATCTGGAACACGGCAGCAGATCCTGCATCCACCCTTTGCCAGTGGTTCTTGAAGGATACTCAATTTTACTGGAGTATCCGCCGAAAACATTCCAATGACGGCCCTCAACTCCGTGAGGTAGGTCATTGGTGGCTGTGGAACAGCGTCAACGTTACTGCTTCTTTCTTCGTTCTCTTCAGGATGTCCAAGTATCTGGCTGGAAACTAGTGTTGCGGCTGGGCACAATACCGGCGTGAGATCATGAAGATAGATGACAAAAATATTCACCGATCTCTACGCAATGACTCGGATTTGGCTGTAAACCACTACCTGCGGTGGTGGATGCAGTGGACAAAGGAATGACTTCGCCGTGTAAGTGCACGTTGATGTTAGTTCATCTATCACTGGACTCATATAAACGGGACGTACTCTGATAATCAACAGTGTTCGGTCTAAGGGAGTCCATTGGAACTGACGCAAATCGGCGGGAGTAAACGTAGAACTGTGATTTACGAGGTGAAACTGTTGACTTCCGAATATTCTGTCCATCTGACATACCACAAATAATACGTGCTACTATCCGCCAAGAGCTATGACAAATCAGGTTTTGTTGCTTGTACCCGAACGGGTGAGCATCAAGTCATCCATTCGCGATCGGGTAACCCGATCATTCGTCCGAAACTTAATAAATTACATGAAAAATGCCTGCTCACAGTCGGGTAAGCGGAATAATGGTCCACAGACGGAAACTTATTCCCTCGACTCCTTTCCAGTATCTTGTGCATATAAAAGGCCGCCATCCTCGTCTCATTCCCTTAGCATCTGCTCTCGTGCGAGTCTCGTCTCCTTCTCTTCTTCTAATGCCCAGCAACTCTGATGTTGACGAGGCTGCTGGATCTGCCGCATCTGCTGGCCAGAAACGAGGCCCCTCTACCGCATTACAACTGGGCCCCAGGAAGAAGCCGTCTGTAACATTCTTCATGCATTTACACACCACTAACCACCATATACGGCATCCAGGACGACGCAGGATCCATTGGTCCACCATGGCCGCCATTTTGGGAGGGCAGTTCATGCATTTTGCAATGTGCAGACCTTGCTCACCAATGGCCTGCAAGTCATGGCTGATGAAGATGCCGAACCTTCCGATCTACGGACAGCAGCGTATGTAATTGTAACCTGAATATATTGATCTCTTACTGTTTTACTACCAGGGAAAGGAAGGAATATTCGGTATTTAAAGAACTATTGCGATTGACTCCTGGGCTCGAAGCTAGGTTGATGACAGTGTCGAACGAAGAAGTGGTCCACTTCGCCGACCTGGTAAGCTTTATCATTCTCATTACAACGGTTGAGACTTACGATGTTGGCAGATTCAAAAAGGTGCAAACGGTGCGAGGGCAGACGATACCAAGGGAATGAAAAGCGCCATTATTGATTGGATCACCCCGAAGGGTCAGTCACTAAACCCCCATATCCCTCGCAATATCAAGGCTGGTCGCGGTTTTAATCACGAACGTACCGGTGCGCTCTTATGCCCTGCGGGGCTTGATTGGGCCAACAATGAGTGTGTTTGTGACACGTCTTTTCACTATTATCATAGCTAATCATTTGGTATAGGACGAAAGAAAAACTCGTTAGCGGTCAGATTCAAGTCGCCGGGGATCAATGGCCCGTGTTTCTCTATGCAAGTTATACCTATGATTTAGAGGACCCATGGAACGGACTCCTCCGGAGTGGTCTCCTGATTTCTGTGGGTCTTCGGGTTGGTCGCTTAGCATGTCACCATTAATCCAGTCCGCGGCCAGGCGTATAAGCATATTTTCACTTCGCCGAGTTCTGTGGACCAAGAGCCCAAGGCGACACGGTCTGGAAACGCCCGTATTCATGGTATGCGGTCTGTCACAAAGGCCTCCCTTGCTTACGTGGCAACTCAAGTACGTGCTCCGAATGAATCCATCAATATTATCACCGTTAAATATTTTGAAGGCCCGTTTTGCACTAACGTCCGCTCAGGTGTTTTCTCGTAGTGACCACGTGACAGATTCAGAGCGATTCTACAACAGTATACTTGAACTGCTTGACGACTACGATGAAAAGGACGAAGTTGATCAACTAATGACATGGTGGAATCGGTATGTTTGCTCTTCGATACCAGAGTCTCGTGGTAATCATAATTAATTTCAGTCAAATATTTCCACTCTACTCTGACATTGAGCGGCTGCCGTCCAAGAACAGCGCGCTTGCAAGGATACGCCAGAAGCGGGCAGAGTATAGGGAGAGAGAGATGGCCATCGCCGCGGATACTTGAGACCTCTTGGAAACATAGATGAAACGCAATGCACGATCGGAAGACATTCTCGAGGGGACCGCGCAGCCTGATCTAGATCGATAAGATAACATATTATTGCCGTATCAATATCTTAATACACGTATATGCATTATATGTCCAACCCCGAAGCATAAGTGAATTTTTGTGAATTTGGTTGTCCAGCTGAGGTCACCAAAAGGCTGGATGATCGCTATTGTCGGCTGTCGTCAGCAAGAGAGTGCTGGACGAGAAAAGGTATGGACGACCTACGTTGTGGGTGGGATCGATTTTATCGAGTGGAGTGATCCTGCCAGTGCAAGATATATAGTCCCTCAGCATCTGGGCAGTTATATAGCAATGGTAAATACGAGAAAAAGCATCAAGAACTTGACACTTAGCGCTGAATGAAATTGGTGCAAGAATTATCGCGCGCTTTCGAAATTGGAGCGGTCTGCCCCATAAGCACACTGCTGGGGAGCATAGTAAGGCGAGTAAATCCGTCAAACGTGATCGGGAAGGTCGAGCGGCTGATTGTTATCGTTGTTATCAGCAAGAGAGTGCGTGACAAAACAATACACGTACGTTGTACGTTATCTCGAACGACATCACGCCGGGTCGGGTCGATTTTATCTCGGAGCTGAGTGATCCTGTAACATAGATAGTTCGTCAGCATATGGGTAGGTATATAGCAGTGGTAGATACGAGAAAAGGAATAAAAAAGTCGATACTTACCACTGAATGAAACTGGTGCAACTTAATTGTCGCGCGCTCTCGAAACAAATGATCTGCCCCATCGGTATACTGGTGGGGAGCATAGTAAGGTGAGTAAATGTGTCAAACGTGATCGGGAAGGTCGAGCAGCTGATTGTTATCGTTGTTATCAGCAAGAGAGTGCGTGACAATTATGACAAAACAATACACGTACGTCATGCGTTATCTCGAACGACATCACGCCGGGTCGGAACGATTTTATCGAGCTGAGTGATCCTGCAAGATAGATAATTCGTCAGCATATGGGCAGGTATATAGCAGTGGTGAAGACGAGAAAAGGAATAAAAAAGTCAACACTTACTGGTGAATGAAATTGGTACAAGAATTGTCGCAGCCTCTCATCGGTACAGTGCTGGAGAGCATAGTAAGGTGAGTAAATCCGTCAAACATGATCGGGAAGGTCGAGCGGCTGATTGTTATCATTGTTGTCAGCGAGAGAGTGAGCGACAACAAATGCACGCACGACACACACTGTCTCGAACAAGATCACGCTGCCGAGCCGGATCTATTCTATCAAGTGGAGTGATCCTGCAAGACTTATAATTTGTCTGCCAATCTGGCCGTAGTACAGTGTACTACAAGCACTATCAAATGCTCCCAGAATGAGTGGTCTGTTCTATTAGTACACAGCCTGGAGGCAAAGTGAGGTGAACTTCAAATGTGTTGGATATGGTCAGGATGGTCAGGGGGCTGGTTGCTGTTGGTTGTCATAAGTTAGAGAGTACATGTCCATATTCAGCATTGTAGCTTGTTCTAATCATAAGTGTCTAATCAATCCAGCAATATCTGATCTGATCAATTGGACCATCAGAATTATATATTATGAGGTAGATGATGAACAAGATAATGGTAAGTAAACCTTGATCAAATTTTCACCAATCCCCTGATGTGACTCGCCCACCCTTTCGCCTGCCATCCGAGTCTCATGCCGACCCTTGCTTAACGCCGCTACATCCACACGGACAGACGCGATTTATTTAGCCTCACTGGTCACAAGTACCATAGTAAGAAAAACAAGTTGCCGACGAGTTGAATAAGTACAAATAAGATTTATGTAAGGTTGACTGACTGTGTGTCTTCCAGCGAGCAACGTCTCCTCCCACGGAATTGGCCTACCCATCGTTCTCGAAAATGAATGCTTATCCGTTGTTTGCATCACTTGTCAGGGAAGGGAAGCTGGTCATTCCGACATTCTCATTGAGACCCTCTTCCCCTGGGGCCGAGTTATACGTCGGTGGAGAAAACAGTATGCTGTACAAATGTGACATTGCATATACACCCGTAACAAATCCTGTGAGTGAAAATGGTAGATGGGAATGTTCAATGGATGTTGCTGACATTGGCATCTATGTAGTTATGGCAGGTGTTCATGGATGATGTTCGTGTTAATGGTAAAAAATTCCTCGTAAATGTACCTGTTGTTCTCGACACTGGTGCAACCTACACCGTATTCGAAACGGGTTTCGGAATTGTACAGACGCCTTGGCGGTACCCTCAAGCCCCAGGAACGCTACAACGGCTTTGATTTCTATTACCGTGAGTTCCTATTGTCTTCAGTATGTACCTAGTTTTTATTTGACCGCCTGCAGTACCGTGCGACTCCTTCCCAACAAAGTTGAGCTTTACCTTCGGTGGCACTTCGTTTAAATTTCCTGCTGAAGCTCTCAGACTTAAACCAATTAAGAATGGTTCTTCCAATTGTTTCAGCGCCCTTGTCGGCCAGCAACCGCCTATCGATGAGATTTCATAGCTTATTGCTTCCTCTTTTGCGGAGTTAGATGTACTCGTTCTGACTATATGGCCTACTAGCATTTTGGACCATTGGGATCAATTTCCTGCAGGGTGTATACGGCGTGTTTGATTACACTACTGAACAGGTCGGGTTTGCGAGCCTCCATATGCCTACGGACTGCAACCGTCGTAAGTGAAATCCTTTGTCCATCCAGGAACCGCAGAGCGCAATAACACACGTATTCTAGCTTAGGATTCTGTCCTTCACCGTGCATGTTGTCGGCTGTGGCACTTGCCTTTGTGCTAGTCTCGCGGATTATTCGACTCATTGCGCTGTTTCTTACACGACAACGTGCAGACCTAGCAACCGGATGTGTTGTTCTTCCGCACCTGGCTTGACCGCTACGCTGCATGCCTAATTTTTCAGCAATATATTTCTTACCCTTTCTCGTTTAATTGATTTCAGCAGCGGGCTGTCGCGTTCTGGGTCGAATGTGGGTGAGCAACTCGTCTGGATCTGCTTTCAGTCACCAGTATTCCCAAGCTCAATATATACAGCACAAGGTTGGGTCGCCTTTCCTCGGCCAATGACCCAGCTCAGGGAGTACTACAGTAGTGCTGTTACAAATCGGCACATGGAGTGTCAGCTGGTTTACGGCCGCACACAGCGTCCATACATTCTGTTGGTTCGTATTATATATTCATATATTCCTCGCACTTACTGGCGCACTGCGGCAAACATTATTGTTGCTTGAACGAGCGCACTTATTGTTGGTGAGGAAGTCCATATAAACTTCGTTCTTTGTACACTAAAAGCGATTCGGAAAAGGGTAACAGCGTGACGTGCACGGGCCGGCTAGAGGCTCCTGCATGAGAAATTTGCCCTCCAACTTTTCTCGGTATGGTTGTTTATGATCAAGCGGCGATAGTGTCTCATCGTACGAATAAAAAAGATCATCGTCGGTGCAATCGCATCTACCACAGTCTATTCGATTGTATTCATTGTCTTGCACGGGAAGCTCAGCGTGAACAAAACACGCAAGCTGCGCCATTTGGGCATAGGCAGACAACGGGCAGATATACTTCAAGAGTTTATCATTATGATTATTTGGAGGTTTTTATACGAGTCTTAGTAGTCAGTTGGATTCACATACGCACTGTAACGCACATACGAACCTGGTTCGTCGGAGTCTAAATATTTCAACTTCCACCCAACCACAAGATGCCCTCGAACCACCTTCATCCCCTTTACATTCGTTACGTCCACAACCTCCTGTTAGGTGTCTCATCATTTGTTGTTCTTTGTAGTTTCAAGATGATGCAAGTAGCCCATCAAGACATATCAAAGCAAGTCACACGTAGCCGTGTCAGTTGGTCTGTCGAAGAAACAGATAAATTCCTCGATCTTCTTATCGCCAGGAGAGGGAACATGAGTCCGTCGTGGACGTTCCCTGATAACGTCTTCGAACAAGTCGCAGGCGAACTAGGGGCAGATAAGGGCATCCCCAATGTCAAAAATAAATTCCGTGTAGTAAGTTTTTCTTGTGTTCATCGATCGGCGCTGATCTCATTCCATCGGCAGCTCAAGAAAACATACAGGGCAATCCTGAACTACACAAACTCTGGACACGTATGGACTGTAATGGGGGGCGCAAATATCGACCAGGCTTCACCCGAGGCGGTTGAGGCGTGGAAACACTACCTTGCATATAGCTCCGACGTACGTGTCTTGCTCATTAACACGTGTTGCCTTCTGACCGTTGATTCAGGGCAAGGAGCTCACACACTTCGGTAACCAAGGATGGCCGTGGTACCAACGGATGGCAAACTTAACTTCTGGTGCTACAATTGTCGAGGGGCCGCTCTCCAACCCCGATGACGAGGAAGCAGAAGCGCTAAGCGACGACGATGAAGATGCTCCCTTGTTCGCCGACAGTGCGCTCGACAACCACATCTGGATGTCACAACCTCCGGAAATTCAGCTAGATATGTGTCAGCTCATCAATATCGCCAAAAACGTCACATCGCTGGACCCGGATACCCAAATGGGTGCGGTCCGCGAGGCGTTATCGTTCATCAATCGATTACGCACGCATCCCACGGCACCCACCGTTTCTTCTTCTCGAGCGGCCTCGCGTGCGGCCTCCCCGGCGGCCTCCCCCGCAGGCTCAGTCCCTCGGGTCCTTTCTTCAGAAAGCAGCCGTCGAACCTACTCAGATTCATTTTCCTTCCGCCCCCACACGCTTTCGTCGCAAACAACGCCAATGTCTTCCATCAACGCATCTAAGAGTCGATTCTTCGCGAGGGAGGTCGCCGCCGCCGCACCCATTCAAGTTCTCAGACCTCCTAGCGCCAGAACGGCCCTCACCTCCCATTCCGGTGGAAGCAGCAGGCGCAGGGGCGCTTACACGGAGTCGAACATGGCAAGCGCCGTCGCTTTGACAGCCATGAAAGGCGTCCTCAGCGAGGTAACGGATTGCATGAAGGACATCCGGGGCAAATTATCTACCCCGCCACCAACCGCCGGGGCCCTACCAGCTGAAGCGCCGTTGTTCGTGCCTCCGCAGTTCTTGCCTACGCAGCCTTCGACATGGAGAGCACAAGCTCTGCACCACCTCAACAGCGATATCAAACTCGATCGCAAGATTCGCAGCGCGCTCGCCCTCGAGCTGTCCAGGAACACGGCTATGTGTGAAGTGTACGCCGGGCTGGTTGATCCCACCACCCGTATGGATGCCGCAAGAGATTGGTACAACGATACGCATCCCCACTCGCGCATCGCGACTCCACCCCTTCCCGAATTAAATATCCCCGCCGACACGTATCACTCTACGTTTTCTTTGAATTCGGACACAAGGGTCGCCACGTCGCCATTTTACTCGCCCGCCGCCACCCCATCCTACCTCACGGCCGGCAACGATTCTTCCTACCTTTTTGCCAGCGCAAATCCGGAAGGCCCAACAATTTCTGACCGCGTTGCGGGCAAGATGCGTGCCGTTGATGTTGGAGATCCGATGATGGGGGATACGGACAATACTTTCTACGACAACCTGTTTTCATGAATTTTCTCTGTTCGTTGTGATTCGTGTAAGCGCTTAGTGTGTTTTTGTCTCCTTCGAATTTGTTGTCTGTAGAGAAAACATGTACCGTTGTTTTTGTATGAATTGCATGTAGTGCATCGTCGACGTTCGGAAGCCGTATCACCTGCATGCAGCTATCGACAACGAGCTGCGCGTCGACTATCCCGGGCCCGCCCATCGGCACATCCCTACGCGTCGAGGCTTTTGCTAACGAACGCAACCCACTTCGAGGTGTGTATCTCTCTCAAACTCAACACCAGGTCTCGAGGGCAAACACTTTCCATACCTGTGTGCGAACATGATCTTTCAAATACTTTTTCGCTCGAGCAATTCCGGGTCGCTCGTTCTTTTCTACGAGCAACGTTCACGTTTATCGACTACTCAGCTTCCATCAGGAAAACTACATCAATCTTATACATCACAACTGCAGGCATGCTCTTGAGATGGCATCGCTATTCCATTTATACATCACGCGTTCTTTACGAACGTGATCCGAGTCTTCCATTCGCAGGAGACGAACGTTCGGTTTCCTGTCTGTGGCCGGGGAACGCAACTGAACGGCGTCCAATTTGATACATTTTAAAATCATCTTCCAAGACTGTCCTCGGCATCTATGACAACAAGACACCACTGCGGCTGGTCACTGTAAACAGATGTCAGTGAGGCGGGTTGCCTCCCTTTTTTCTTCCTTGTACTCTTGCGAAACGGGACACCGTAAATACATTTGGTAACAAGCGATCATCGATCATCCATGACGGTTCTACAGTAAGCTCGAGTCTATTTCGAAGGGAATATGTCTGATTGAACGACTACAGAATGTCGACCTTACGAACGCTATCCCAACTCCTCCAACGTCGCCTCCTGCCGCACCTGAGTCTCGATGAAGCTGTCCGTAGCCACCCGTCTGTATGGCTCCCGTCCCCGCGAGGTAAGAAAAAGCGCACCGAACGGCTGCCTCAGCCGAAAGACGAGCCTCCTTGCACGAGTCGCTAGATCAAATTCGAGAGAGTTGTCGGAGAAATCCGCATCCATTAGAGGGGTGATCCAGGGATGGATGAGAACTAAACGTTTCGTCCTTGACAGATCTTCCGTCTGGATCAGTACATTTCCAAGAACGCACGATAAATAGGAGTGCTCGAGTTAGAGTCATGTCCTGGTTCCAACACGCGAATGGGATCAGTGAGGGGGAATACCAGACCAGAAAGTCTCATTTGGCCGGCGACGAGGGACAGACGTGAAAGCTGATCTAGTTGTTCGTATAATCTAGTAGCCAGGGACAGGTCGCGCGAGGTTCAGAATAACTGCAGTGCCGTGATTTTTGTATCAAGTGGAAGATGACGGGGAACAATTAGATCGGAAGGGAGGTAGCTGTGATGACTGCCTGACGTTCCAGTCCAGACAAGAATCGTGACATTGTTCGAATGTGTGAGGATGTGCTCCCAAGAGCAGACCCACTGCCTGCTTTCCCTCGCCATATATGACCGAAATTGCGATATTGAATATGCCAAACAGGGAGTATGCGATGTCTTCCTCGCGTGTCGTCTGACGTTTCGAAGTCAAATAAAGCTTGTCACGTACTCTGTCGAGCCCGGGTTGAAGCTTGTTCAAATCCCGAGTAACGAATATCGTGGCACGTTCCATTTCTGAAAGGATGACGGGAGATTCCTTGTGGTTATATATCATCAGATTGAGGTATGGTTTCCAATCTTTTGTGTAGAATTGCCACCTGTGAAGCGACGTATTCCTGGTATGTCCAACCACGCGTGTTCTAAATGCTCTTCCACAGAGAATCAGGCTCCTGCGACTTCCGAGAAGGTGCATGATAGTGAGTGATGACCCATGATACCGGAACATGGCAATAACCGATTCCTGCCGCCATCCGAGACCGTTTAGGGTTCCAGCTACCAATCTTAAGCCCTATCGAGGGAGAAGGCCAGATCACAGAGGTGCTAGTGACATGTGAGGGCGCGACCCCGGATAGATTGGTTGCACTTGGGGCAATAACGAGTGGGTGGAGGATGGTGGGGGCGATTCCCACAGGTTAATCGGGCAGGAAGAACCCTTTCGGGGCAACCCGGGCCGCCGGCACTGATTCGCTGCCATGCGGTACCCATCGTAGCGGCGCCCGCGCCAGTCCCCGACTCCCTCTTCCACCCACGTAAGGTCGCGAAACTCTTTCGGTAGCTCCCCTCGATAGAGACCGTTGGCGATTGCACATCGAGGGATGTTATTTTTTGACAATATAGAGTGACATTCTTTACATATATTTTGTTGATCAAGCATATGTACGCCATTCAGATGAATATTGTTGAAATCAAACACGGAAGACAAACTTCACGCCTCAGCTTGCGGCGTAAGATCATACCCATACCGACCTTGAAAACGAAGCATATCCAACCCAACGTTTGATTCCGTGGACTCGGACTTGAATTCATACCGTTATGAATCTCTCTTATATGACCAGGAGGCTGGGTCCATTTTAATCCTTCGGAATACCCACCCCCTAAATCAGAAGGTGAACGTTAACTTGGCAAGGAGCGTGACAGCTGACCCAAAAAAACACAAATTCCAAAAATAGTAAAAAGTTCGTACGGCCTTGAACCGTTACCACCACCATGGTTGGTTTTTCCCACACCTGGGCAAGGCAGTAAAAAACAGGCAAAACCTGCCCCCCCAGACCAGACCAGGCCAGGCCACACCCCGCCTACCAACATGACCCAACCCGATGCCTACTATATAACATGATGCGCTACGTCGCCCACACACCCAAGTTGATGCAACCCACTAGTGAAAATAACCTACCGTCAGTAAAACCCTCGACACCACTGGCATCCACTCACCCCACACGCACTCTCCGCGACCATGGCTATCATATCAACTCAAACCTACACGCTCTGGAACATGTCCAAATCATCCCCGAGGCCCACCCACCCCAAAGCATTTCTCGCAACTGGCCTCAGCTCAAGTAATGTGTTATGCAGCACCCTCAGGCCTCACCGCCGACCGGCACCAACGACCCAATGGCTGACCAAAATAAACACCCGA
>JBBPOJ010000969.1:0-17860 GCA_038091395.1 Leccinum rimulosum
CGCACCTCTCGACGACGATAACGGCAACGAAGACGAAGACGATAACCACATATTAGGCGACGAGGCTGACCGCATGGGCCCAGAAGTTGTCGGCACAGATCCACTGGTCCCAAAAGTCACCTGCCCGTGTAGTGGAAGCCGCCCTAGATCATTGCTATAAACCGGTAGTTTGTAGGGCTGCTGCGGGGATTGCGCGGGTGGGGATGGCTGAGATAGCGCTGACGGCGCTAACTGCTGCTGCTGCTGTGAATGCGGTTGACGAGGGTGCTGCGCCTGAGTATGCACCTCGCGCGAGATTCGACGCGTCCCAGCGATCGTCCTAAAGCCATCCTTATTCGGCATGGACGTCGGCCGCGAATCCGGCGGTGGACTGTCGGAATCCCTCTCACGCTTCGTCCCTCCCGGGCTAGGTTGAGGGAGAGGAAGATCCCCTACGGACGCGAGCTCGTATAGAATGTCCCTGGAAAAAAGTCGGGCCGGAGTAAGTATCACATACAACAATTCGCGTTGCTATGCCACTAACCAGAGTCGACCTGAGGAATGCCACCTACGGCAAAACGACGATCAACTTAGGGTCGCGCCCGACAAAATACAAAGTACGTACCGGCTCTCACAAGCTTTCAAAGCCCCCATACACTTGTGCACGTCAGCCATCTCCTTCACCGGGTCTGTAGAAAGCCCAGACCGCTTCCCTCCCCAGATGTTGAGCAAAAGCACGATCCCAGCAGTAAAAGCGGGCATCTGCCAAAGCACAAACAAACTCAGCGAAACCCCACAGTAAGGCACGCAAGGTTCTTGCGCATACCTGTAGAAAGGGCACGGGTCCGCCCACACGCTTCCTGTATATATCGATCACATGGCTGCACGAGCGGGCAGCGTTGGTGCAAATAGCGAGAGAAGGGAACGAAAGCGGGGATGGTTTGCGAGGGGAGGGTATGAATGGTCGATGAATGAATATTTGAAGGTAGTAATAATTCCCATATAGCGTAGTGGACTGCATCATGAAAGGCGTGTTCGTGTCCCGAGTAGGATCCCAGCGCACTGCATTTATCATCTCAGATCTAGGAAATTGACTATCGAATAGTATGGCAATACTCACGATGATCAGGCACTTCGTCGATCCACTTGTTCAGAGAAGAATCCAGCTCAGCCACGATATGTTGTTCCCACTGCTGGCCAACGAATCCCAACAGAATCTTCGACTTGTTGATCGAGTACTAGCCAACAAGCGTTAGCACGGCAAGGAAAACAAAATCGCACGAGCAACGTACAATCGTTCTGTGAGCAAATGACAAGATGTTGTATAGCTTTATGAAGCAGATAAAGAAAGAGATCGTAGAAGGCTTATCGGGCGGCTGCTTGAACGCTTGTTGTGGATCGGGATGCTCCCAATATTCGTCGTCGCAGTCGGCAGGATAATCGAGGTCGAAACTGCAAGAAACGTGTTGGCCAAGAAACACTACACATTTACGAATATAAAATTGTAGCTTACTCTTCATCTTGGATCGCACTCGGCCGGCCCAAGGACGTGCTCATCTGACGATCGAACATAACAAGCACCCTACAATACGAATAAGCGGACGCTGCGATGAGAAAGAAGATCGGCATGGATACCAAAACGCCCTCTTCCATAGCTCGCCTTCGACAGACAGCTTATTGTCGTATGACTTGCGCCGGTGAGCGCCCACGTCCTGCGCTAGCCGAATACCTACTCCGACGATCGTCCAACACGCCTGCGGAGCCGATGTTCCTTGCAAGAACATCACACACAGCTGTTTACCACGAAGCCCCAACGAAAATCAACAAGAGAAGCCCAAAGAGTGACAAAGAGAACACGCACGCAATAGGTCTGCAGGTCCTCCAAGCAGGGAGGCCCGAGCAACGTCTTCCTCACCATCTGCACTTGCTCAAAGAACTTCCATCCCGCCGAGTGCTCCACAACCTTGCTGTCTACGTTATCCAAGAAAACGCGAGGATCGTCCGTGAAACGCGATGCGACCGCACAGATGAGAAGATAGACAGCAGCAAAAGAGGGATTACATAAATGTACACCCTGGAAGATCTTGCGCTCGAAGCTGGGGCGGTGCAAGAGAGGCGCCAACGGATTCACTAGCTCGAAATAGATTTGCAGCAACTTCAAACCTAGTTCCTCATCCGGGAATATGTATTCGGGCTCCTCGATGTCTCTCGCCGCGAGTTCCCACTTGAAGAGAGAGAGAGGGAAGGTGGGAACTTTGATTAACACCGCGTGTCTTTTGGCAAAGATTAGTACGCATTAGGCCCTCACCGGATATGCATTTTCCTCGATTGAATGGAAGAAGTGCTCCCGACTGTCGTTGGTCCCAGTGACTTCTTTCTTCAAGTCAATCGCCTTGCGAATGAGCATCACACCACTGGATTTCCCGAAGAAGCGGTTTTGGTGACGGCAGGATCCCAGACTCATCGACTTTAAACCATTGGAGAGGCGTAGCGTGATGGTGTCCTCGTCGTCGGTCGGCACGAGATCTTCGATGGTGGTGTTCGCGTTGCCGTATGTGGGTGCCGTGGTGGCACCTATGGTATGCCCCGATGTACAAGTACTCATGTTGCTCTTCTGCCACATCTCCCGATCAAGCCGGCCACCACCTAACTCGCGCGAGAAATCCGCGTCCGGACAGACCTAAAATGTATACAAAAGAAGGAAGTGAGAGGGGAAGAATACGTTCACATTGCATGGCACAACGCCAGACCGACTGACAGGTGACCTACCTTTTGGAGGAGCCTTTCCATTTTCTCCAGACGATTCTCGAGACTCTCCACGTATCTGGGGAAAAGACGGGGATCAGCAGCGTGAAACGCAGAGTACAGCGTAATGACAACACACCCTTTCGGAGGACCACGTTTCTATGGAATAGGGCGGGGCGGAGTCAATTAACGTTGGTGAAACAAGCAACAGATAAAGCGGGGAGAGATTAGGACACAGACCTTTGCCGCCTCGACATACGTACATGGCAAAGCGTATGTAATGCAATTAGAACATCGATTATCTGGCATCTGACTTCCATCGCCTATTAACGTACAAGTTCATTAGCTGGAGGTGCACACGGAGAAGAAGGGCCGGAAGGCATAATGCACGCTTACATCGGACTGCCAGGTACGGAAATATTGCATGTGTAACAACAAAGTCGTAGCGTGAGTTAGTCAGTCGTCCTTCATGTGCACCTGACCACTGAGACAAAAAAGGGGGACTGACTCTTCTTACGGCGACAGGTATCGCAAGCCCGTTGAACTCTCCGCTTCTTGTTGTCGGGTAACGCAGTCGAGCCGGGGTGATCCCCATTGTCGTTGTAGTCCTCTTCAGCAGAAGACATGGGTGAATGTGTGTCGATGATTCAGGGCTTGGAACGAACGCGACGAGCTCTTGAAGGTGAGATATCGAAACACACAACGGAGTCACGGCGGCTAAAAGGACCAGAGGAGGAAGGGTGGAAGTTGCACAGCCACATGGAGCAGAAAAGGAAAGGAAAAGTCTCCGGTGACCGCGGATAGATCTGGGTACGTCGTGTGAAGCCTACTGCTAAGCACAAAAAAACGGCGGTCCCACCGATGCCACCAATCAATTTCATCCCAATTCGCGTCGGAAAATGATTCTGTCCAATAACTCACGATCTGATCCGTACGCACGCAGTGCCACGCACGCCTGATGCGGCATGCCATGGCCCCGGGCACGGCGCAACCTCCTAATCTGTATAGCGAAATTCGCTGAAACCCCCCAAGTCCGAGTCGTCGACCCTGAAGCTGAAAGCCGCAACTTTGGCCTGATTGGCAGCAACTTGGCCCAGGCCGAAGTTCGAGCTCGGATCAGCCAAGCCAAGTTACTAGACTATATTCGAATTCGAATCTCGTTTCGCCGTAATCCCCTATTCCACCTCTGGACTTTGCCAGTGACTGGATATAAAAAAAGACAGTACCCTACCCAACCGTAACCCTCACGGTCTTGCCCTACCCCGCGGTCATCCAGTTACAGATTACTTCCGCGGGTTTGCAACACATCCGCCACATCTCGGACCAACTTGAGCGGCATACACTATGTACAGTACTAGCCTGAGTATCCATAATCAAATCGCCCGTTCCAACTTCCCACGGGCCAACGGGGGAGCGCACCGTGGTCCGTTACGACGCTACCTATTACGAGGATAACCACCACCTATGATAACAGCCACTGAGTCGAGATGAAGGCAGTATGAATTAACCATTATTTAACCAATACACTTTGTCAACAGGGCAGCAACTAGAGCAACAAGCATTTCGCGTTAGAATCAAGACCAACAAAAAAGAGAATCCGAGCGACCGGCGGAATGAAACCTCATGGCATGCCAGGAAAAGAAAAGGGAGGAAAAGAAAAGAAAAAAAGATAGGAAACTATGTACCAAGTAAAACGATTATATGTTACCTAGAGGAGCTCAGCTATTGTTACAAACCCGTAATAGGAACAAGTTGGAGGAGGGAATATGATCGTGGGTGGTAGGAACAAACTATGTGATCGGATGGGATAACTGTGTGGAAAAAAGGCGAGAAAGAAAAGGAAAGAAACCGACGAGACGGCAATATGACGGAAATGCCAACAGGTGCAACCAATGGTATGAACGGAGAGCGACCAAACCCACAACTCTGAATCCATCAACCCGAATTCAGAGATGCAGTCACAAGTGGTGTGAACATGCATATGTTAGAGCAGAGGCAATGAAAAAAGAAAAGAAGAAGAAACAGCGAGCGTCAACGATGACAACGAGGCATGAGTATCAACAAGCAAGAGACGAGCATGTTCCACACGATGGGGATGACGAGATCGAAAACAAGAGCGAGAGCCGCAACGACAGTGCGTGAGAGTGAGCCAGAGAGAAGGAAAGAGAAAGTCCAAGACGGCGACCAGATAATTATTACAAGATCCTAACTGCGGGGGAACGATCCTGAGTCGAAATCTGAGCCAACCCGCGACTCACCACCCCGAATAGTGGTAATCGTCGGCCCAACTTCGGTTCCGTGCCATGGCGCGACGCCTTCGTTCGTCCCTATCCTGCGCCTCGGCGCTTCTCGTCGACGGATCCCTGCCGCCGTCGCTGCCAGTGGAAGTCATTGGTCGCACCCCGTTCAACCCTTGCGTTGCTCTCCGCGCGACGAGTGCGGGATTGGTATTGCTGCTGACCTGACGTTCCCACAACAACTGTCGTCGCATGCTCTCTGACAACTCTGTCTTGAGCATCCGTCGCCGGGTAGCCCGAGGCGTCATCGGCGGCGGGGCTTCTGGAAGGTTATATGGATGTCCGAGCGGAATAGGCGCAGTGTGCGAGCTCAACAGGCCGGGACCCATCTCCATAGCCACAGCTTGGATAAGATGGGACGACGTCCCCTGCTCAGAAGTTCGGCGTGACATCAATGCTTGCAACCTCTGGTGAGCAACGCTCTGCGACATTTGGATTTTGTCTTCCGCGTCGTCGCCACTGTCGTCCTCCATCTCTTGCTCCTTGGGAGGTCCCTTGGGGCGGTATCCGTTTTTCTCGCTCTCCTGTGGTTTCATGCCAGACGAAGCCTGCGATCTCGAACTGCTAACAGCAGTGATTTGTGCCGCCATCGGGAGCGCAGCAGCGCTCTTACTCGTCGATAACCGAGGTGGAGCATACGCACTCGTACTCCTTTGCGGCACCGGCGCACGTTGATGCGGCTGATACTGACGTGAAATATCGGCCGACGACTGACTTGTCCGATACGGATGGATGGTTGGGAGGACCGCAGGGTTGGGGTTCATCAGCTGAGACAAAAGCCCCGATTGCGTGCGGTTGAGGTTCGAGTAAGAACGCTTCGGAACTTTGGCAAACAGATCGCGCTGTCGTTGAACTTCCAGGGCAGCTTCGCGTAGCCGAGTCTCCTCAGCCTGGCTCGCCTTGTCCTCTGCATCCATCTCCTCAGAAGCCCACCCTTCAGAGTCTTCTCCGTCTGTCGTCTCATACTCGGATGACAAATTCGCAACAACAATCGTCTTCCGCGATCGAGTGTTGGTGCTTGCATTGCCATTCGTCTTAGCCGTCACGTTCACCTTGCCCTTCGCATTCCCGTTTCCGTTCAGCCCAAGATTGCTAGTAGTGGGCCGACCATTGGAAAGCTCTTTGGGTATCACGGGTGGGTGTGTCTGTAGAGGGGATACCTTGGCAGGTTGGACAGTCGTAAACCCGTTGACAATGGGAGATGGTCCCGCATTCCCCTTGTCTGTGGAACCGTTTGCCGACCTCGACCCATTGGACGACCCCGAGCCGAAATTAAACATGGCACCCTTCTTTTCTGTGCGCCCCGCCTGTGGATGCGGATGTGGCTGTTGTTGTTCCTGCTGTTGCGTCGACAGCTTCCTGACTATCGACGGCGCAACAAGTTTCGCCGAATGCGACCGCTTCACCACAGGACGCTTCCCAGCTTCCTTTCCTCGTTTTGGCTTATTTTGACGACCATGCGCTGCCTGCCTCGCCCCAGCTCCTCCCGCAGCGGTCGTCGATCGCCGATCCTCCTCTTCCTCTTCCTCCTGATCTTCCATTCCCTCATTTTCACCATCCACATCAGTCATGACACTCTTCATCTGGCTCGATACGGCGCTGCTCGCTTCGAATAATTCAGAAGGAGACCTTCCACTCGCAGTCGAGCCATCTCCCCTTTCAGGGGATGCATTTACGGGAGATTGCTCGAGGAAGAATCGGTGATCTGACTGCCGGGATAACGATTCATCATCGGCAGTGCGGACCGGAGCCTGGGACGACGATGAATCAGGGGGATTTAGCGAGCGAGATGGTTTGGCCGGCTGCTGTCCCTTGAACGCTGCCGAGGGTGGCGTCGGTCTAAGCGCGGGCGGAGGCAGAGGGGGTAAAAGGAACGTAGATGGTGGTTGTGGAGCGCCAGGTACATCGCCATGTAATATCGGCGTCATCGGTGGGGTGGGATGCGGGGTAGGGTTGACGACTACGACGCGGGGAAACTGGGTCTCTCCAGAGACGGGGAGTTGGACAAGCGGGACGTTGAGATCGGAGGAGCGGGACGGCTGCGGTGCCGTGGGAGGCGCTGACAGTGATGCCGTGGTGGTAGCGACAGAGGATGGCTTGCGCTGGGGAATAGTGATTTGGTTGGGTAACATGTCAACAATCACGCGCCCGACGCAAGGCGTGGATTTGCCACGGGGGAAAGAGCTGGGTGGGACGAGCGACCCTGAGGAATGCGGAGATATTCGTGGGCGTTCCGGGGTTGACGGGGGATCCATACTGGGCATTGGGGGTGACAACGGTGATGGCGATGCCAGATCAGAAGGCGAGGGCAAGCCGGACGCAAGCACTACAAGAAAGGAAAGAGGAGCGGGTAAGCGATGACCGAAATTGCGATGCACTGGTCAGATTTAGGCAAGAGGTGCTCACCCTCGAGTTTGAGTGAGACCTTCTCGTCAGCGGTGGCCACGAAGTACGATGAGCGACATCGCTCGTCCTTTGTGAGGCACTTGGGAGTGGCCGGATGGAATGTGCGCTGTGGTTGGATGAGCTCGCGATACCAAAGCCGCCACGATATGTTCTCTAAGCGACGCCCGTCCTGGACCGACTCTTTGCACTTTGTGAAGACTGATAAAGCAAAAAGTCAGAGATGGGGTGCGTAAACGTGTAGGAATGAGGGAGCTGACCTGTCCAGAGGCCGTAGAGCGCGTCCTGACCCTGGAGATCCCTGACAGCCTCTGCAGTGACGGAGAGGATGGGGACGGGAAAGGTGGCCAGCATGGGTTGCCAGAAAGGAGCGGAACTGGTACGATAAATGAGACGGATATATAATCAGTCGTTTGGAAACGGAATAAGGGGAGCTAAAAATCAAAAGGCCCAGAAGGAGTCGAACGTTGGTCGAAACGATCACGGTTCCTTGATGATGCAACCGACAGCGGATGATCCGTGGGCGACGGGTGGGGCAGTGGGCGTGGAATTGAGCTCGTCGTCGCTAGCGATGGCGGCGGGGAAGGGCGGGGAAGGAGAAGACCGCGCGTACGTTTGGTGAGAGAAGAAGGCTCGGCCTTGTGAGCGTCGCGCACGGCCTGGCGTCCAGTTGCAAATTGCTCCCGTTCACTCGGCCCGTCTCCGCCAAATTATTATATTATATATTGTATTTTATTTATTTATTTTACTCTCTTCGGAACTATTTATCTACCCGATCCACCCGCCCAAAGATATAGTCATGCGGGTCTGTCTATCAAGGCCTTTTACTAGTAGCTACAGGTCACTGGGCACATTTCCCTTTCATATTTCCCTTTCATTCACTTTATCTTCACGTAATGTCCGTCTTTCATACCAACAGGCGAACGCTGTCCCGTCCACGGAACCCCTTCGATCCCCAGTATTCCGAATCCACCCGACTGCATCACAGATCGTCGAGATCGATGGCCCCCAAGGCACATACATGGAACAATGTGCCTAGGAACTTGTGTTCCCTCATGGAGATGCGGCTGGCTCAAACAAACATTTTAGCCGGCCACACCTGCCACGTCTAACGACCTCGTCTTGTCCACGTAACAAGCCGTCCAATCAGACCAATCAGAGAGCCCACTGGATTGCTCAGCTTCCTACTCAGTTACGGTTCGTTGCGCTCAAGCCAGCTGCGCCACAAAAGTTTCGCGCGCAGCAATACCGTGACGTATTGGCCGTTGGCATAGCTTGAAACCGCAACACACCCGATCAGTCGGACGCGACCGGTGGTGACCTTGGACCGCCCGCCCTGGCCCTCGAACGGACTCGATGTTATAGATACTTATCAGTCACAATAGTGTGTTGTTGACTTGAATTTGACACATAGGGAAATTCCGGCGTGCTGGGGAAACGTGGAGACATCCATCCCGCGGCCACGGATCTGAGACGCGGCCGCCCCTTCTTCTCAAGTTTCGGGCAACCCGTCGCACGCACATCACGGGCATCAAAGTGTGGGGTAACCGCAGTGTGCAATCTCATGCTGGTACATATGTACACATGCCTGTCATCATCTCATTTCGGCTCTGGCCAGACAAACAAAAAGCAAAAAGAAAAGAAGTTAAGTGTTGCGCCCCGAGCAGGCAACCGATCAGGTGGCGGAACCTAGCCGAATGGTGGTCGACCCCAAGCCTCGTGTCTCGACCGTACAGCGTACATTCCAGACATACGTCCCGAGTGATATGAACGCCCTGAGCCGCTGTTGAAGATTTCGTTTGAGAGCGACAACTCGAGAGTCCTACAATGTCTACTTAGGAACCACACGCTTACTTAACTTTGCAGATAACGTAAGCGCTCGGCAAAACCTGTCCCTTTCCCCACGCCACGACTCCGGGGCGCGCCTCGCCCGGTCACCACGAGGCTGATTCTTTCCAATTCGTGGAGTCAAATCGGAGCATGGCGAGCTGCCACCTGGTCTGGGCCGGTGACCGGGTGACCTCTTCATCTCTGCCGTAAAAAAACAAACGAAACTGGGTCCACCGCAACTTGCAAGTTGAATTCCATCATGGTCCGGAGCCCATTCGGAAATGCGCACTTGCTGTCATAGCCCCAGTCAACGGTTCTGGCCAATCAAGTTCAATTGGTCCGACTCGGGTCTTCTGCCACACAGGGTAGTCTAAGCCAAACCCCCAAAAAAGTGAGAGCATTCCACGTTGCGAGTTTGGCTGACCAACGTTGCGTGCCAGCATCGAAGGTCCCACAAGTCTCCGGCAAGAATCATGCTAGTACTGTTTAACAGTCGCATTCACAATTGTTCACCAGCATGGCTCTTTTCCCAAAGCGCAGAGAGCAAACCGGGACGATGGCTTGCCGGAGGTCAACTGGTTACGGATCAGTGACTCCGATCTACCAAGTCTCGGTTACCGGCGTTCATGCAAACGTGCACGCGTGCGCTTCTGCAAAACAGTGATTCCTATCTAATTCGCGCCAGTGTGGGGCTCAGTCTGCCGACCGGTTGACTATGCCACGTGAAAAGCGGATGTTGTCCCATGAATTACTGACCTTATGCACGTGTCTCTAGATCTCAGATATGATCGATGATCGATGAGTCGTGCAGAATTTCATGTTTTGAAAAAAAAAAGTTGGGTAGGGTACCAATGCACGAAATTTTACGTTCGAGGGACGCTTGCCAACTTGGATCCACCAAACATTGTTGCTACGCGATGATTCACGGGCGCGTACAACTGTGCAGGGTTGAGTCTGACAGCCAGAGAAGTGAGACACGAAGCGTCGCAGCCGTTACTACATTTCACTGGTTCGAACGACTGTGCAAGATGAAAGATTAATTAGAATGTAACGTGATCGCTTGCGTCGTGAAAGATAGTAACCATTGCCGAGCTGGGCTTGGTCCGTGCAGCGTAAGTACTCGAGATCCGGATTTGAAGAATGATGAATGATGAATGACTCAACGGACACGAAGCATACTTACATTATATTAATGATGGAAAGATCATTTACGCGGAGGAAGCTTTGCGATTCTAGGGCAGTCGAGCAAGTAGCCTAGTGGACAACGCGAGACATTGTCACCCTCGATAGATCCAGATAGACGCCCGAGTCGAAGCTTCTGCCGTTGAACCGTTGCGATTTCCTGAAACTGTCTCGTCAGTTGTGGGGGTGAAGATTAGCCATCGAAATTAGCGCACTTCTTACATAAACGTATACGATCTCCAGGGAGACCACTGACTCGAAAAGTCGCACAATCCATGTGCCCGACTGCGGGGCACTCCTGAAATGGCAGATGCGCTCAGCGGTTAGTCGTATGAACTTGAGGTGTCACGACCGAGGTGGCTCCGACAAGTATGAATAACCCATCGTGGACGACATTCCATTGACAGAAATGGCCAGGTAACTAGCAGCTCTAAGCACGCCGGACCGTCGTGTAGTAATTTGCAAGTCCGATGCGCAACCATGACCAAGTTTCGTCCAACATTTACAGCAGCTTCTGAGACGGAACCTTCAATCCACCCGGCCTTTCCTATTTAACCGTTGAGTAACAGTCTGATCGAGTTGTCCCGGATCCAGGCTCGGCCGCTCGGGTGACCTAGCTGATCCTACCAAGAATATAATAACTGACAAAGTTGCCATTGTGGTTGTTGATGTTGATGCTGACGATGGGCATGCGGCGGTGTTTTTCCAGATATGTACTAATAAGTACATACTCCAACTTGCTAGTCCAGCCTGAGTCGAACTCGTCGGAGTCCTTCCTCGGTTCCCTTTCATCCCCGGTGTGAAATCACACACTGCAATGCCTTTTGATGCAAACATTTCACAAGTTCAACGGTACCGTCCGTCCGTCCGAAAGACATCCTATTATAGATTTCTTGAGTTCCTCCAAATTCACGCATAAACTTCCCATGATGTCATGACACTCGCATGTTCATTACGACAATAGTTTTACGCGCTCGATTCTGTGAAGTCCTTTTCTGATCTGACGGTGAAATTGAAGGAAAAGCTTGGATGGGCCTGGCATGATGTCTATAAATGAACTTGATAAATTATCGTCCACCCGAATAGCGCGACGTCACTCGAGCTCCTACACCATTCCCCGACCGAGCCCATTGAATGATTGAATGAATCATTATCCCTCCACCCCTCTAAAACCACCCCACCTCTGAAAACCTCGCCCAATACCTCCCTCACGTTCTCCACATACACGAACCGCATCCCCGTCTTGACGCTCTCAGGGCCTCAGGCACATTCTCCTCTATATCCGCTCTTTCGCAGCAGGCGCTATGATCGTCTTGATACCTGTGCGCAGCCAAAAATCTTTTCTTTCAGACCGCCGACGGGAAGCACTTGGCCCACGAGAGAAATTTCGCCGGTTATCACTAGTCGTGGGGCGTGCGTTGTTACCACTACTGTAACCAAAGACTGACACGGAACCGAAAACTCACCGATATCAGGATTGATCTTCGTCCCAGTCGCCAACGAACAACGCACTTAATATCACCATCCCCGCGCTCGGCCCTCTTTTACCGATACTCCCTTCGGGCATATGTACATAGACATCGCGGTCCGCCAAAATCGCCTCGTCGGCCGAAGCTGTCACTCCGAGCTCGTATGCTCCTTCACCCAGCTCAACCCGAACTGAGCGCTCTCCCGGATGACTTCGCCCAGTTTGCCAGTCAGTTGGAGGTTGCCTTTGCCGGGCATGCTCTAAGAGTCTAAGAGACGAACGCGCACGTGAGATACATTCACTAAAACACTCACCGTAGCCTCGACGGGCATGACCACCCCCGATCCGTTTCCTAGATATCCTGATCCTGTACTCACCCCAGGGGGCGGCGGCTTCACATACATAGTCCTTCAGGTTCTCCGGCGTGATCCTTACATGGATGTCTTCGGGTACTTCTATCGACGGTTTGCCTCTCAACGCGGCACTCATAGAGTCTCAGGCTGGTCACCTGCCCAGGTCCATGATTGGTAAGTGGTACCTGTGGAGAAAACGTGGGTTGTGGAACTTCAGTTGAGTCAAAACCTCAGATTCGAGAGTCAAAACGAGTCCAGGCCAACGTCCAGACACAGCAAGGTCCTTGAACGCTAGTAGGAGCCTCCGACTTGCGATGTTGTCTGTACTTCCGAAGCAGATATTCGCAGTGGTTCCAATCCCTGAGCCACGGCCATCATATTACCCATACCAGTTCGATACGGACAGACGAAGACGTCCTCGCTTAGGTTGCTGCCTGTCTGCTGATTGACACGCAAGTGTCCACGTCAGAGTCTCGACAGGACTTAGGCCATGTTGGTAAGTCACTGAGTCAGGCATGTCAACGGGAACAATAATATGTACTGCCTCGGTTTTTAAAATTGGACTGCCAGCGAAATACCCTGCCTGCTGACTGCATGATAAAAGCGCCCTCCCTCCTGGAGAGTGCAAATTGTTTGTAGCCATGTCTTCTGATGCAATCGTTGGCGCCGCCGTGGTGGGGGGTGGTCTCATCCTCCTTTTCCTCACTTGGTCGCGCACGTCCACGCAAAAGACATCCCATAGATTTCCTCCGAGTCCACCCACGAACTCTATCATGGGTCATCGTCTTCCGGATGATGCGTATGTTTTATTCACTTTCACGGGCTGGCGTATTCCATCATGCTGACGTGCCACAATCATGCGAAGTTCTTTTTTGCTGTACGAGTCTTGGTTCCAACAGTATGGACCGCTCATATCGTTGAGGTCCGGTTTGGACCGTTACGTGGTGATTGGGAGTCATAAGGTAAGGCCGGCCATGTGTATCTTGTGTAGAACAAGCCGGGTATATCTAATTGTGTACCAGGCCGCCATAGAGATTATGGAGAAGAAAGGTGGTGCCTTAGCTGATCGACCTCGGCTTGTGGCCGCTGGCGAGATGTTGAGTCGTCCTGGCCTCCGAGCGTTCCTCATGCCTGCCGGGGAACGGTTTAAGCAGACGCGGAAGTAAGTGCAAAATCCAGAATGATTAATTGATCACGCACGGTAATCATGCAAATCGTCTCGGTCGCTTGCGATAGGGTTTTCCACACACATTTCCAACCAAAGGCAGTGAAGGAATACCAATCGACACAGGTACTACATGCGAAAAAGGTTCTGATGGGTCTATTAGAGAGCCCAGCGCAATTTCAGAACCACGCACTGGTGTGCGTGTCTCATTCCCCGGCGATAATTCGATTTCATTTTTTTATTTTCTATTCTTAGATATGCGTCCTCCGTGATCATCAAGATCACGTATGGGAGAAATACCCCCACACATCCGTCACATCCTGACATGGTGGCAATCCACAAGTCTTTTTGGAACTTTTTGGCTGCGTTAAGTCCCGGTGCCTACCTCGTGGACACCTTGCCTTGGTTGAGATACCTGCCTTGGTATGGGCGAAATCTGCGTCAGGGATTCGTCGAGGACCGAGAGTTGTTCCAACGCATGTTGAACGGAGTCTCATCACAGATGGTACACTTTCCCTCTGACAATCATATTCCCGGACTGGAACGTTAACGATCACGTTCAAAATTTTCTGCACAGAACGATCCCGATTCAGGGCCCTCGTTTTCAAAGTTCCTCCTCGCGGGAGAGTTGAATTTTAGTATGAACGAAACCGAGATCGCTTTTCTCGCTGGTTCTCTGTTTTCTGCTGGCTCGCACACCGTTCGTCGTTTAACATCACACATGGCGATTGACCTGACGATGCAATTCAGACGACACTTGCTATCTGCAATGCGATGATGGCTGCTGCACTCTACCCTGATGCGCAGGCCGCAGTGCAGGCCGAGCTGGATTCTGTCATTGGGACTGGACGACGTTCGTCTCTTTATTTCCTCCAAGATCTCTGTCACACACTCACAGCATGAACGCTTTCACAGTTCCCACATTTGATGACGAAGAGTGTCTGCCCTTGCTCCGTGCGTTTATCCTCGAGTCGCAGCGATGGAGACCTCTAGCACCCCTTGGTTAGTCGTCAGCATTTGTCTTTGCTCCCAGAGCATCTAATATTTCTTCTATGTATATCAAGGGTTTGCTCACCGCGCCACGGAGGACATCATCTGGGTGAGTGTCATCTGTTTGGACTTGATCATCGCCACTGTGCTTTAACTATTTCCAGGGTGATTACCATATACCTGCAGGGACCCTGGTGTACGGGAGTCACTGGTGGGTGATTTCACCATAACTTTGATGTCTCTCATGTATGCTGAACCGATTCGTTTATTCAAAAAGGGCTATTTCTCGTGATCCAGAAGTCTTTCCAAACGCAGACAAGTTTGACCTGACGCGATGGTTGACGGCGGACGGAAACGTGAGAGCGGACCTCAAGTTTCCATACTTTGGTTTCGGCAGACGGTGAGATATTTCTCTCGAAAACTTCGATATCCGTGGGCTGAGGAATCATGGATCGTCTAGTGTGTGTCCCGGACAACACGTTGCCAACAAGCGAGTCTATTCGTCCTTTGGAAAGGAAAACTGACTGACTGAGCAACGTGACGTGACTCACAGGTCGATTTTTATCAATACTGCCTTCGTCCTCTGGGCGTTTCAGCTTTCCGTGGATGCGTCCAAGCCGGTCTATGATTTGGGGTACATAGACAATCCAACACGCCACCCTGAACCCATCGGTCTGCACTTCAAGCCTCGGGTTCCGACGGAAGCATTGAAGGCGATGATCGAGGAATAGTCAGCAGCGTAGGGTTGCTAAGTGGACCATAGTTGATGTCATGATATCCACACTCATCACCCGAGAAGTTTGGTTTCTTCCAGTCCTTGGTATGCATGGTTGTCCGCACTTGTTGGACCTCCATGTATGTATATAAAACATACATACTGTGTACAACATTTGACAGCTCTCTTCAATCCAAATTCTATTTATTTTGATGCTAGTCCGATGCTGAATACTCAGTACTCCGGTGAAACTAGGTGGGGTTAGTGAGTGAGGTATTTCAAAGAAGGATCCGCGGATATAGCAAGTGTCCACTGTCCTAAGCCATGAAAGCATGGATCAGCATGGCCAACTTCCGAGCGGAGCGATTCGACACTGTACCACACGAGTTCGCACATCACGAGAGCTGTTACGCCGTAGTAGGCGGCAGACTTAAGGCTGGTTTTTTGTTCAAGCAGTCACTTTTGCAGATAATAGGTAAACTGATATGAGGACGACAGACTGACGGTATACTCGGATGTGCAATCGTGGAGCGAGAAACGCTCGAGGTATCGAATCGAAGAAGGATCCGAGTTGCAAGGACTTCGGCCCCATCGCCTCTTCGATTCCCGGTGATCCAGCGTGCTTCACCACCATTCATGGTATTCCGAAAACACACGACCACGATGCATCGTGAATTCAATGAGTTGGGTTGTTCCTATGATACACTTGTAGATATATAGATATCGTCGATGAAGAAATCAGAACGACGGTGCAAGGGTGAAATTGAAGGGAAAGCCTGGATGCCCATGACATCTATAAATGAATGCACTGAAAATGCAACAGTCTTGCTTGGAAGAAAAAATGGGGGGTAGGTACCTGGAAGAGGGTTCATACCCTCACGTCGACGCAGTCTCTTAGCAATTCCCCATCCCCGAATAGCGCGACCCGCATCAACGTCATTCCCTACACCGTTCCGTTGACCGAGCCCATTACACCACCAACCCCTTCTCCCTCCACCGCTCCAAAACCATCTCACCCCTGAAAACCTCGCCCAACACCTCCCTCACATCCTCCACATACACGAACCGTATCCCTGTCTTGACGCTCTCAGGAACGTTCTCCTCTATATCCGCCCTATTCGCAGCAGGCGCTATGATCGTCTTGATACCTGCCCGGTGCGCAGCCAAAATCTTTTCTTTCAGACCACCAACGGGAAGCACTTGGCCCACGAGAGAAATTTCGCCGGTCATCGCTAGTTGTGGGGTGTGCGTTGTTACCACTACTGCAACCAAAGACCGACACGAAATCCAAGACTCACCGATATCAGGATTAATCTTCGTCCCAGTCGCCAACGACACCAACGCACTCAATATCGCCGTCCCCGCGCTCGGCCCCTCTTTACCGATGCTCCCCTCGGGCATATGCACATGGATGTCGCGGTCCGCCAAAATCGCCTCGTCAGCCGAAGCTGTCACTCCCAGTTCGTACGCGTGCGCCTTTACCCAGCTCAACCCGATCTGAGCGCTCTCCCGGATGACTTCGCCCAGTTTGCCAGTCAGTTGGAGGTTGCCTTTGCCGGGCATGCTCTAAGAGACGAACACGTACGTGAGATTTCTGTGCATACAGTCACTAAAATACTTACCGTCGCCTCGACGGGCATGACCGCCCCCGACCCGTTGCCTAGATATCCCAATCCTGTACTCACCCCAGGTGGCGGCGGCTTCACATACATCCGGTCCTTGTGATACAATGGTGGTCCGACATAGTCCTTTAGGTTCTCCGGCGTGATCCTTACGTGAATGTCTTCGGGTACTTGGAGGGGCTTGCGTGCTTGCGTGGTCACGATCTTGTTCCTGCTGTGCTCCGGCGATTCGTGGGTAGTGGTCGAGGACTCTACAGAGACTTCGTTCGGTTCTAGCGGTAGCGGCTCTTGCGATTCTACTGTCCGTGATTCTGCACCAGAAACTTGCGGGTTCGGCGTCGGCTCTGGAAATACGTCCTCGCCCAGATCAAGAATTAACTTGAGCGCCGCCTTTCGATAAATCTGCGAAGGAGAAAAAGTCAGAGACCTCTCATCGCGCAGGACTAACTGTATACCTTGTCGATATGCTTCTTCAAGTTCCGCACACCACTCTCCCGGCAGTAATACTTGATCAGCACATCCACGGTCGACGGGTCGATGAGCACGTCCGCGTCCTTGAGACCAGATGCTTCCTTGGCTTGAGGACCGAGATACTTGTCCGCAATCACACATTTTTCCTCCGAGACATAGCCGCTTACTTCGAGAACCTCCATTCGATCGAGCAACGGGGCGGGTATTGTGTCCAGAGTGTTGGCTATCGCAGAAACGCGTTGAGTGTGCGATTCTCAAGTGGACGCGTCATGTGGGGACTCACCAGTGCAGACAAAGAGAACGCGGGACAGATCGACGGGGACGTCCATGCTTGCGTAGCTTGTCAGATTCCTCCCATCCCAACACAAGAAAAAACACTCACTAATGATCCAAAAACCCGTTATTCTGCTCGGGATCCAACATCTCCAACAACGCGCTCGCGGGATCTCCATTGATCCCCCTGCCGATCTTGTCCACCTCGTCAATTAACACCAGCGGATTCTCCGTTCCGACCCTCTTGAGAGCTTGAATGATCTTGCCTGGGAGCGCGCCTACGTACGTCCGCCTATGACCCTTGATCTCGGCCACGTCAGTCAGACCACCAACCGAGAACCGGAAGAACTGGTGATCCAGGGCGCGC
>JBBPOJ010000970.1:0-17838 GCA_038091395.1 Leccinum rimulosum
CTCACATGGTCATGAAGAGACATTGGAACCGTTGAATTCTATGTCTCGGCTTATGGCACAGTCGTACCGTAGGTCGCAGAGGTCAGAGGTGGACAGGTTGAAGCAACGTGACGTTGGACGGATTTGATCTAGTTGTCTCTGAATGGGGCAGGATAGGTCGACTGCGACAGCCGAAAAGGACCAGGAGAGTAACGATTAAACTGGTGGTGGTTGGCGTTTCTCCATCTTCCCCGCACAGAATTTACACAAGGCAGAAGTCAAGCGCTGAGAAACATAGATCAGGCATCTCCCTGAAATGGCAGAAGCCATGGTTCAGCAAACCACCTGAGTTGCTGTTGGAGTGAGTCATGCCAACAGGACCCGAGGTGTAACCTCCCGATCAAAAGCACATTAAGAAGAATGAGTGCATGGTGTTGCTATCACAGGACTAGGGTGGAGGTGGGCTCCGAACCCATAGCAAGTCAGCCGACTACTCTCAGGCCAAAGGATCATGAGAACGGCGGCCGTCAACCTAACCTATTGGAACCCTATTTTGGGACAAGACTTTTTAGTGAAAATCCAGCCAGCAAGATCCAGCCTATATGCGACACACCAAGTATTGGAATGAGATCGGAATATGGATAGTAACGTACCCGGACACCTCTTTCCCTGCACGTCCATAAGGCCTGAGGCCTGAGGGCCAAGTGTGGTCGAGTGGCACAGATATCCAACGGGGATCCTCGTAGACAGTTCGTCGAGCAGGATACCACCCCAAACTCTTTTGCAGCCGTCAATTTATGCTGCAGCTGCCTGGCAGTGGAAGAGGATCTGGTCAGTACCCGAGTCTTCACGCAATGATGACCTTGGTGATCCGCCGTACAGCCAGTAGCTCGGTACCATAAAAAGATTGAAGGCTGCTCTCCTTGCTGACGGGTTTCCCGACCGCTGTGGCGAGCGTCGGATATCATGGAGAAGCTAAATATATGGTGGTCGGGTGGAGAGGGTGGTATCCTCAGTGAATGGTTTAGCTCCATGGCAAGAGCGGAATCCATGTTTGCAGAAAGACTGTTTGACCGTCCTCGAAAAGGGTTAACACATGGCGATCGCAAGTAAATGTCGTGTATTGACTCTGAGCCAGAACACGCTGCTTTAGGTCGAGTGACTCCGTCCTAATCGTCCATCAAGTCAACGTCAAGATGCTGATGGCATGATCGATCGATCTCTCCTCGACCCGTTTCAACACGTGTCCCCATGCATTGACTCATGGTATCGAAACGTGAACTAAATGTCCTGAAAAGAAGTGCATATATGAAATAATATAATAATTACTGCAGTAGGGAGGGATGATGGTACATTAGAAGCATTAAGACGTCATAAGATGCAGGTGGTCCTATCATACAAGAGATAGAATGAGCAATGTTATTGTTGCTAGTCCATGTGAAGAAAGGAACGACGATGCTAAATTTTGCTTTAAAAAGGAGAGGGGGGGGGAGGGGAAGATAAGAGGTGTGTGGGATAAAGAAACAAAAGATCAAGGGGTGATCTCTTCACGCTCAATTATGGTCATTAGTCCAGGCACGTTCGTCACCTTGTCCAAGGCGACGGGCTTTTGTGGGTCCGGAAGGGAGGACCGCGAAGCGGATGCGTAGTATCGGATCTAGACCACGATCAGTCGTAGTCAGTAAGATGCTCGAACAGATCGTGGTGGAGATACTAACATGCACCCGAAACTTGCCATCCTGCCTGTTCTTTGGTATACGAATTTGGCAAACCCAACTATAAAGGAAAACAAACAGGAGTTGTCAGCCGTCGGCGCAACACTTTTCCGGTGCCACCGGACCACCCGAGTGCCACAAGTCCAAAACCAGGGATTCCACTCGGCCGCATGGGAGAGCATGACAAGAAAGAAAAGAAAGACCCACCTCTCCTCGACGAGCACATTTGCACCAAGATATACGGCTTTTTCCAACAAACTCGCCCGCGAGCCTCGGAGTAACTTGGCCACGTCCACTGCATCCTTGCACACAAATCGGTCTCCGTGATTGAGCGGTACCCGCCGCTTGCATGTTGCGTCTTCGCCGGTCAAGGTTGGGTGAGTGATGGGTATGCCCGAGGCGAAATCGAGAGCGTCATGGCGGGCTCGTTTAAATTTGACGAAGGCGTTTGCGACGGTGGAGACGGTGAGGGTCATTCTGAGTGGGGACGGAGGAGGGGTAGTCATTGAAGTCGTCAAAGAGAGAAAGAGACGTGGTGGTTTGGTTCAATGTTGGACAATAATGAAATGGGATAAAAGCTAGCGGAGTTTGGACGAAGCGCCACTCTACCGGCCCCATCAAGATCTTGACTAGTCCACGGAGTACAAATTATTCTCATGAGACCAGCCTCGTGGATCATGAATCATTGATCTACTCCAACCGAGTTCCCTATCCCACTCCATTCTTCGAACTCATTCTCTTGTTTCGTTTTCACCGAGCGCGTCCCACGGACACGAACGACATCACTTCCGGCATCCGTCCTCGTCAGCCCCAACATAGATTCGTGCACTAGTATGTCATCGGGTTAGGTCACACTCCACAATCATATCAAAAGAGACTAACCTTTTCCTGCAAGAATGTCGTCTGCAATCGGTAGGCTTCCCGAAGTGATGTACCGTGTGGAAATTCCTCTAGCGATCAACGGTCGGGAAAGCATCCCTTTCAACTCAGCCTTCAAAGATGCTATCTTGACGTCCGTCCGTTTCCTTTGATACTCGGTTGGCCCACCTTCATCTTCGGAAGCACTGCCGCATCATATGTTGGCACCTGCATCGCTTGATTGGAACAGGGGTGGGGACACTTACCTCACAACGTCGGAGTCGAGCTCTATCTCCATCGCCTCCGCGGTCTCTTTCAGCCACTGGCGTTCATGATTTCGCTTCTTCACTCGGTGCTGCTGCGTATCTATCTGTTTCGCTAACCGGATTCGTTCCTTCAGGTGGTCGAGTAACTTTAACTCGACACTGATGTCGGGTATATCCGTATCCTCTATGACCGCGATTAAAATGTTAGAGAAGTTATCGGGAACAGGATCTACGCACGACGACCCAAACTCGAGAGCAGTGTTCTCAGGATCCTCCTCTCCTCGGGAGAACACATGAGCAAACTGAACCCTTTGCGCATCGCACGCGCGGTCCGACCATTCCGGTGGACGAATACATCGGCAGACCGCGGAACTTGATAGTGGATGACATGGTCTACGGAAGGTATGTCCAGTCCCCGGGCTGCAATATCGGTCGCCAGAAGAATGGCGTTTGGTGTCGCCTTGAATCTGCCGAGCTAGCATGAGGTCGAGCTGAAGAAACTACGTTAAATCGAGTACCTATCAAGGTTTTTGAGCCGTTGTCGTTGCTCCAGCTGCGAATGCAATGGGAACACATTCAGATTAAGGAGCTCCAAAAGCGGTGTGAGGCGTCTGATCCCATCGATTGCCGAAAGGAACACAAGCGAGCGACCAGGATATCGCAGCAGAAAGTAGTATAGATACGTGTCCTTTCAGGGAAAGAGTAAATGCTATGTGGCGGCAACGTGTTTGTGGCGTTACCTTTTCGGATGCGAGGCATTCAATCTTGCTTTCTTGAAGCGTGGAGACGACACCGCCCTCCGGGCTGAGGTCAATGAGTTCTGGCTGTGGATCGCGGAAGTCGAGGCGCAGAAGCAGATCGTCTGATACATTACGTGGAATGGGCTCTGTCACTCATTCAGATCGGGGTTATGACTCACCGATTGTGCTGGGCTGTTTGGAGATACCCAGCTTGGGTCTTGAACGTAGTTTGAGGTTTCGTTGGAGGTCCTTGCTCAGCGTTGCAGAGAACACAAAAGTTTGCAAATCACTGCTCGGGGGTGGTGGGACTGCATCACTTTCATCTAGTTCTGGCTCTATCTCGTCCTCTCTGAAACAAGTATATCAGTTGCATTCGTTCGCGTCAAGTCGATTCCCTCACTTTGAAGTGCGAATGGTAAGACGGAGGATATTGTCCATCTCAGCAAAGTGCCCGGCTTCGATCATGCGATCCGCCTCGTCCAACACGAGAACTCTGAGATTCTGAACTTGTTGCGCGAGAACTTGATCCTGGTTAAACCGGACCCTTTTCTTTCAAGAGCGTGATGATCCAACTTTATGAAGAACGAACCTCTTGGAGAATATCCCATAACCTCCCGGGCGTTGCGATCAAAATGTCGACTCCTCGATCGAGGATGCGCCGTTGCTTTTGGGACGACATACCACCGACTAAGACGGCGATGCTGATGAGGGGTAACGCATGCACGTTTTTGCCATCAGGACCCTTGCCCTTAATGTTGCCCCGGTGCTTCGATAGATCCACATCCTCGGGTTCTTCCTTAAGGGAGTCGTCGACCGTCTTGGAAAACGCGTTGAGATGGTCCGAAACTTGCATGGCGAGTTCTCGAGTGGGAGCGAGGATCAGGGCCTGAACACTGCGCTTTTGGGTTGGGTGTCTCGGCTCTGAGAGTATGCGGTGGATGATGGGTAGTCCGTAAGCGAGCGTCTTCCCTGAACCCTAAGAACGTCCGTGTTAGTCGGTGACGTTGGTGGAGTGGATAAGACGTACCGTTTCAGCCACGCCGATGATATCCCGGTGTGAGAGCGCTAACGGGAGCGCCTGTGATTGGATTGGAGTGGGGGAGGTAAACGACTTGGCGTGCAGCACTTGGAGAAGATGAGGATGCAAGTTGAAAGAGCGCCATTCAGGTAGGAGAGCAGCTGTTTGCGAGGTGAACCAGGGCACACGGCGTTGAACGATAACGATATCGTACAATCGAACGACACTTGAGAGGTCTTTGCAAGGTTGGCGGGCGACTGGCGGGACGGTTCGTTGGGCGTGCTGGTGGTGTCTGGAGCCTGTAAGACCTACGTAGGATCGGACATATTAGACGTAATGCAAAGAAGCTACAAAGAAGGCGAACGAACGTTGAACCTGACGACTTTTCCGCCGTCTTTTTCGTCGTAGACGACCTCGACGTTGTCGACTTCTTCGAGCTCGAGGATACCGTCGTCGGCGTCGAGGCCGGTCTCTACGGGCCTCGAGACCGCCTTCCACGGCAAGCGGTCGAGTGACCCATAACGGACCTTCAATTTTTTCGTTACTGACGGGCGCTGAGACTGTGCCTTTCTCTTGGACATTTCTCAGGACCGCCCTTGTCGTCGGCGAGGACAGAGCGGTTGTTTGGCAGAACCTTCTGATCCAAACATGGTTTACTATAAATGGGTCTCTTGGCCTTATTATGTGGGTCCAAGCGGACTTGCGCGTATTTCCTCGAGCAAAGTCTGCACCGCGTACCCGCCCGACTCTTCCTCCTCCTCCTCCTCCTCCTCGTTCCCGTGCTCGCTCTCGTTCACCCCTACAGCTTCGCGTCACTTGTTCCACAGCTTGTCTCGACAGGTGAGGCTACTTCAAGTTATATTACCTGTGGGAACTCCTAAGTATACCCCGCCCTCACGCCACGGTGGCAGTAGTTTGGATACCCCTTCAATGGCCCCACCACCGTTCCTCCCCGTCGAGGTCTGGAGACACATATTTTCCCTCGTCATCCGAGTGCCCGGCGTACTGCTGGCAGACCGACTCGACCCCTTCTCCGAAACTCGCGATGCCGATGTCTATTGGAGCATGGCACAGTCCACCCGATTAGCCCTGCTATCGGTCTGCAAAGACTGGTATCTGATCATATCAGAGCTCATCCACGAGCACATCCACCTCACTTGCTCCAGACAAGTCATTATCTTTGCCGATCGTCTCGAGGAAAGCAAGGCCAAAGATGGCTGCCGTGCACTCGGCTCGTTGACCCGTCGCGTGGACGTCCAGCTCCACAATCCACTTGAGCAGGACGCGAGACACCTCGCCCGTCTTCTACGCTGTACCCCCAACCTCGAGATCTTTGTCAACAGCAACTTCTACATGTCCTTGACCCCAAATTCCCAGACCATCCTCCCTCCCACACAGACACCCACCGAAGTCGTAAGAGCGCTCCTCAAGACGTGCGCCCATTCCCTCCGCAGGGTGGAGTGGACATGCAACGAAAGTCCGTCATGGAGCGATCTGATCGACGTTCTCCGGGACGTCGTCTGTCTTCGCAGCCTCACCCTGGCTAATATATACGGATCATACCCCGAAAGACCCCGTCAAGAGCACCTCATATTACCCAACCTTAGAACTCTCATCTTGGGAGACAGCCCCTCGTTCTCGCACGCATCTTTGGGGAACGTCCCCCTCAATACCCTCCTTCTCATGCTTTCCAAGTCCCCCAACCAATTGCCCCGGCTACAGCGCCTCGAAGGCTTTTCTCCGTTTAGCCCAGATTTCTTGCGAACGCACGGACACAAGATCCGAGTAGTAAGGACAGTCGCATACACCCCACTTTTGCCGGAAATCATTGCCGAATGTCCGAACCTCGAAACCTTTGTTACCATCTTTCCCCATCAGCAGCTCGATAATCTTTACCACCCCACTCTCAAGCGCATCGGCATCTTCCCTATCAGCGAAGACCTCGTCGGTGTACCGTTTCCTATATTCGCAGCCTACATCATGAAGCCACTAGAAGACCTGATGTGCCAGATTGAGGAATCTAACTTGCCGAGGCTGAGACAGGTTCGGATCCGAAACACGGGAACATTGGCAGGGGTAGTAGAACATGCCCTTTTCATCCAAAAATGGCGCAAGCGTTGGAGTTCTAGAGGCGTGCGGTTCGATGACAAGGACGGGAATCCTTTCCTGCCGGGGATCGCAGACAAGGCCGACAATGGCCTCGAGGTTCATGGTTCCCGAGCTCAGTATCCCTGACATGCGTCAACCCTTTTTTATTCAGCCTTTTGTCCTTTTGTCTTTTTTCCCATTCGTTCCCGTTCGTTCAGTACTAATTAATTGTTAGGCGTGAGATCCCCCCAAGGATTCTCCTCACGCGCATCGTTGGCATCACAGCATATTTGATACAGCATCCATTGTACAATATCTGACTTAGACTTTCTTGGGCAAGAACCATTTGCATTTATACAAAATTTTGCGTTAAACAGCGCAGTATTCGTATCTATATTTACATACAGTAGTAGATTGATGGGTATCGTGCATACCGATGTGGTAAAAAGGTCCGTACCATGTCATTGTAAGTGAGTTTTCCAAAGATCTGCAACAAGGTTCGTAGAGAATGAAGATTCAGACAGACCGAAACGGGTATTGCCGAGTCGCTACAACCCCCGAACCGGCGGTGAAACGGCTCTAGGCCGCAACATAACCATGCGAGTCATCTTGACCTGTTTCCCAGCCTTGCCGAAATACCTCTCGGTATCAAATGACCAATGCAGACTTCCCACGATCCAATCTGCGAGTCCGTCGACGTAAACGCGTACGTCCGCGTCGACGGCGGGCCCCCAGGAAGGCAATCGTGCACGGTCGTTGACAAACCGATCGATAGCACGCTTGCAAAAGTCGCCGACGACGTCGACAGCATCTTGAAGCTCCAGTCCTTGTCCGTGCATGACGACGTCGATCATGTTATGCGTGTGCCCTTTAGACTGTTCGACGTCGTACGAAAAGATGTCCTGCCAGTGAGAACGAGTGACGGTCAATGCCGGTGTAAAAAAAAAAAAATCCGACTTACGTTGGACCAAGTGACGAGATCGTTCGCGGCTTCGCCAAGGCTGTGAATGATGGGAGAGTCCATGACGTCATCGGGGATATGCAGGTCGTGTGCGTATTCGATGAGCGCCCAGCTGGGTTTGCAGCCGCTCGTATCGCGACGGAGAGCGATGTACGACTCGAGATCGGGGATGGTTTCGTTGGCGCGGTCGAGGGACTGTTGATGGATCGCTTGGAAGAAGAGCTCCATCGTCTCCAAGAACCGTTGGCAAGTACCCGGAGATGCCGTTTGGCTGATCCGTTTGAACAAACTAGCAGCGGGGTGAGTAAAGTCAGCATGTTGGTCTGAAGTCAGGGAGAGAGACAGAGAAGTACTTGATCGATATCGGAAAGAAAGAAAGAAAAAATCCACGAACTCTTTTGTCATCCGGTTCAGGCGCGCCGGAGAATGAGAATGATACGTGTGTGGATGATAAAGTGAGTTCATGATCACGTTGGCGACCTCGCCTGTGCCACGATCGTCCATGTCATCGGAGAGATTGTCCAGGTGGAAGAGCCAATTGAGGAAATCGCTGCAGACGCGGAGTTTGGGATAGCCGATATGAGGATAACACATCGCCGCGAGCTTTCCAGCCTTGAGGCCGTGAAAGGCACGAGTCGCAGTTTCATCAAGTTCGGGGTCACCGTCTAACAGCCACCGGTTCGAGTCGACTGAAACAAGCTCGTGGTTCCTGTCCATGTGTAGATCAAACGAACAGTGTGAGACGAGGTCGGGAAGGAGGAAGATTGCGGAGGTCGATCGGGAGGTGCCGGTGAAGGGCGAGGTTGGCATCTTGAAATGACAGACTAGAGAACAAAGGAGTGACGATGGATGTTGGGACCAGAACAAGGGAAAGGAGATGAATAACCATGCGGACTTATAACCGCGAGCGAGGACCAGTCGACTTTTAAAGTGGACAGCGGGGGATCAGCATCCCGGTGTTGGATTTTGAATAGGCCGGGCCGCGACAGAAACATTGTCTAATTACTGCGCGAATTCTCCGGACCGAATTGTGATGACGACGATCAAGGTACAACATTAGCAAGACCATCATAGAGAAGTGGGGCTTACGATTTTCAGTGAAAAGATTGAGCATGTGGCTTGGAACAACACATTGCGATATGTTAACGTACGTACGACGAGGGGGAGAGTTACAGAAACATGAAGATCGACATTTTTCTTCAATTCGCGCCGCAATCCGTGATTTGCGAGCCCTGCAAGTTGACATGTCCAACCTGAGACAGCTAGTACTGTCCTCCGCTCCAAAGAACTGATAGCATAAACCTGGAGATTGTGGTATTAGTCCTTTGGGGTGAAAATTGGTTCGACGGTGAAAGTTTCGACTCTGTTTTCGTCCAGGGGGTTCGATAGTATCTTAAAGATGGCAAGCACATTATCATGGACCACCGTCCCGACGTGTCGGCAAAGCGTCGCCCGTCGGACGCACATTCGTCAAGCGAATACATACGCGATGTATGGGAAGTCGGCGTGGAGTTGAAGCGCAGCGGAGAGTCGTCGTGGCGCTGCTAGTAGACTTGCGGGAGAGTATGCTGGGTGGTGTGAAGGGGAGGAAGACGTGTCGATATTGGACTCGTCGGACTCAGCGTGGCCTTTGAGTCGTCAGTGTCGTCAGGAGAGTACTCGTTACCTACAGAAGCAGCATTGTCGTTTGTTTGGGATTCTAAATACCAAGAAGCTCCTTCCCATTCCATCGAGTAGTCGATCCTGCGTCTGTGACCTGCTTAGAGTCCGGAAGTTTGATAACCCCCACAACAGTATTGACCAACGCACCAACGATGATAAGATGACGGTAACGAACAAGACTGCCGAGAACCGCATATCCATGACGGTCAGAGAGCGTCACAGGATTCGCATACAGGCGCACTGAGCATGAGGGCAAACGTAGTTTGGTTTCAATCTGAGTCCGCAGGTCTTCAACGGTGGCATCCGCGGGTACCTGGATGCTCGCGATGTCATACAAAAGTCATCACTATCGCAGCGTTAGTGAGGCGATGCGTACGCGCCTATATTATGGTTCTTATATTCATGTCAAGGTCTGTGATCAGTGACGGATAGATTGTATGGAAATAGAAAAGCAACAACCCATCTGAAAGGTCCCGATTTCTTAACTTGAAACTGGCAGTAAAGTTTGACAGGTGATTGATAACATGCTCCATTGGAAGTCTTGTCAATGTTGACATGGACACTGGATTTGTTCTGCATGCCACTTCAGTATCTCAGTACTTTCCATGTGATGCCATCATTCTCTCACACAGATTGGCTGCCCCGCCCCGAGAAATATCAACCCCGGGCCAAGGCAATCATCAAAGCCGGACCGTGTGATCTTCGCCATTCCCGCATCTCTCGAGCAACCTCAGCCGCGATTGCTTTGTCTCCACCTTCCAAGAGGTTAGGCAACCTTAACCCTACGCTGGGGTTTAACACTGGGTGCGGCGGGCGCGCTGGCGAGGGGCCGGGAGACGTCAACGGCTGTATTGGCCGCATGTACGACATGGAACCAGAAACAACTGGCACGAAACGAGAAAGAACGACTAGAAAAATCATAGTAGTTAGTAATGAAAAACCAGACGGACGAGGCGAAACGAGAACGATTACCGGAGTGGAACGAGAGAACGGATCGATGAATTTCTGCGATTGGCTTCTTCATCCCGTGTCACACCGGGTCACGCATCCGAGTAGTCACTTCAAAATCAGACGCTGCCAGTTACGGGGAAACAAAACGTCGGATCCATAAGTACTTACATGTGGACTGCCGCCAGTCTCGTCCAATGGAAAAATTAGCGACGCCTTCTCGTGTAGAGTAACCAGGAACCAGCGTCCTGTAGGGGAAATCCGGCGCGATTTGGCGGTGGCGGTTCCAACTTTTGTTTCGCACTTTGGTAGACCTTGGGTTGCGAGGAGCCGTCATCAATGTCGTCTGATGGATACTCCAATTTCAGGAGGTCGATAAGATAGTAGGCTTTTCTGCGAATGGTGGACGCCGAGTCGGGAGGAGGGAGATTACATAAGCGCGTAGTCTGGCGAGGTTAGCCGTACTAGTCGTCGAGATCTGTATAAGACCACCAAGCATGCCTAGGAAATTTGGCTCACGCGCGTCCGCTCAGGCCCTTCCGAGGGCACCCCATCGTGTCCACATGTCATCGCCGTCAGGACGTTCCTTTGGCGTACCGAACGCGCTAGGAATACAGCAACCCAGCGACGTCGAAGACGCCGTTAGCGAGCGCGCATCATGGGCACGGTCGACTATCTTATCCAGGTTGATGAGCCTGGACGAGGACCACGGGTTAAAGTCTCCACCATCGGGGCGGCCGCCAATCCCGAGCGCGCTGCACGTCCGCGAACCTGACTCGACCCCTTTGCCAGCGCTATCTATGACCGTGTTGTCCATTGTGAGCATGCCTTTATCCCGCCCTTAAGATGATTCTCAGCGTTGCGTAGACCGTGCTAGGCGAGTTCTTACTCGCGAACGTATCGATGCCGTTCCTACTCTTCATGGTCAAAGGCATGACTTCTTTTAAAATGACATCGTGTGACACCTCTGAGATGTCTGATCGTTCCAGGCTTCAACGAGTTCAAAGATGAATCAGAAATTGCCTTTTATACCGGCGTTCTAGGTCGGCCTCTACTTCAGTTCGTCACATTAGACACGCATTTACCCTGCTCGTCCAGTCGCCGCTTTCTTCCTCACTCAGTTCCTCACTTCTCTACTATGGGTATGTACCCGCCATTTTTGTCCTGCTCTTTTTCACCTCATTATTGTGTAGGCTACCGTCGCTGCCAAGCATGGAAATCGCACTGTCTTGTTTTTCTCCTTACTTGGGAGTGCGGTCACCGTTTCAATCTTCGGCACTTGCACAACATTCCGCCAGGCACTCGTCGTTCGCCTCCTCCAAGGCATCTTTGCTGGCGCAGTCGGCGTAGCTCGTGGATGCGTCACCACCGTAACCGACGCCACCAACGAAGGCAGAGCATATGCGATCATGGGGTAACCAAATCCTCCCCTCGTATTTCATCTTGTCCTAACTTCCATTTGCAGCTTTTGCTGGGGATTAGGAGGTGTTTCAGGAGCAGTCGTAGGAGGAGCATGTGTGTTATCTCCTCCTTCTCTACTGTTTTGGCAACTCATGTGCATATTTCAGTTGAGCGACCTGCGGATAAGTGGCCAGAGGTGTTTGGCCCTATCCCTTTTTTCGTAGAACTCCCGTACTTTTTGCCATGTGCTGTGGCTGGCAGTGTAGCCATCGTTGGTGCGCCCTTTCCCTGTTCCATTCCGCTCAAATCGCTCAGTCTCGCATAGGCTCGATCTTGTCGCTCTTCCTTGGGCCAGACGGAGGACCCAGGGAAGGTGCTATCCGCCTTCCCCTAGAAAAACCTGGAGATCAACATCCGCCAATACCCGAAGAAGACGAAAGTATGGACGAGCCCTTTGATGTCGAGCAACCTACGGGGTTTTTCGGTACACTAAAGCGGAAGATTTCTCGTCCATTCTCTATTTATACCGCATCAAGTTCTCCGGTCATCCATCCCACCGAGATCCCCACCACACCGTCCTTCCCTCTGATTTCATCTCCGCCCTCAAACAGGCACCGATTGAGTCGGGCAAACGGCTCCGCATATGGTTACAGCGGGAATCAGAGACATCAATTAGCAAGGACGGTCACGCCACGCAGGAGTGTGGCGAGCACGCTCAGGAGTCGGAGTGCCTTCGTCGATGGCCCTCACTCGTACGAAGGCTCAGAGCTCAGCTTCACACAACGATTGCTCATGGCGAACGAAAATGCAGTGACGAATATTGCTGACTTGTGGGTTGCTGCTGCGATGAACGTCGACAACGAGGAACAATATGACTTGGACATGGATCTGTCCATGGACGAGGAGCAAGGAGGGTTGTATATGGAAGAGGATGATCTTGATGATCAGGACGCCCTCGGGCCGGTCCGCGGGAGGACGGGTTCGCGCAGCATTCGTAGTGCAACAATCTTGCCGCAACGCGGTCCACGTTCAACAAGCGCTCTGTCTCCGTCGATCCGAGGCGGTTCCCGACGCTCTGTCTCACGTACGTCTGCCTTTGGGACCTCGGTGTTCGGGGGCAGCCGGCTCTCCCGTCGTTCATCTGCGACCGGCCCAAGTATATTTGCCCACCCGGGCGTCCGTACTCCGACTGCTGTGCTTGATGCGCAGTTACGCGAGGCAGAGCCCTTAGATGCGTTACCCCCTATCCTTGAGCTCCCAGGGTCGGCGAATGCCATCGGTACGGCCGAGGCTGGCGTTGTTGAAGAAGTGGCGGAGAAACCCCCATCACTGGTGTCACAACTCCCTATCTTGGTCATCATCCAGTATGGGTTGCTGGCGCTGCACAGTACGACGCACGATCAAGTCTTCCTGTCGTATCTCGTCACGTGAGTGAGTCTTTTGCTCCAGTCGGCGGGGAAGCTGACGAGAACGACAGCGACTATAAGTCCGGAGGGCTGAATCTAAGCCCAGGACATTTTTCACAATTGAGTGCGTGCTCTTGGTGTCTTCATGCGGCGCGCTATTGACTTCGTATCTTGCAGTTGCTCTGATGTGCCTATTCCAGATCGTCTACCAATTCTACCTCTATCCGTGAGTAACTCGTATGTTCGCCTATTATCCGATGCTGACATCTTTCTTTAGAAACATCGGGCACGTACATTTTGTTTGCGAACAACATGATTCTGACCATAGGTTTAGCCCTCCCCGTGGACGTTTCTCGCATATGGCGATGTTCCGAATGGGGTCGCTCTTGTTCATACCTGCTTATCTGACAGTAGTGCCATACCGCGTTTTTGCAAGTGCAACTGACAATGGCAACTTTTTCCTCATGTCTGGTGAGTCACCTCCGAAGTCGTTCTAGCACCTTCGGTCTCAGCTTCTCCTCTCCTTCCCCAGCGCTCTCGGTGAGCACGTAAGCGCATTTAACTTGGCTGATCCAGTTTGGTTTCTGACGAACGAACGCTAGTGCCGTTCGGTATTGTGGCAATACGTTTGCATACACGTCCGTGGCGATCCTTTTGAACTACAGTACGTTCTCTCTTACGTGCACCGTGTGCCAAGACTGATTTCCCAACCTAGTGACTCCGCCAGCCGCGGTCGGCTTTGCCAACGGCGCTGCACAGAGTATCGTTAGCCTTGCACGTTGTTTTGGACCTATTCTTGGGGGCTACGTGAGTTCCCTTGGCCTCTGAGCTAGGACGATGGCCTGATGATGAATATATCCCTTGACAGCTCTGGTCAGCGAGCACGCAGGACGACCCATCAGGGTACCCGCTTGGTTTCCTGGCATGTGCGGCGACGTGCGCGATCGCTATAGCCCACAGCTTTTTGATCCGATGATTCGGTGGTAGGGTGATCATGATTCGCCTCCTCTCACCTCCTTTTCTTTTTATTTATCATGCCCGTATCACAGTTGAACCAACGCATCACACATGGACTACCCCAGGAAAAAGAGTGGAAAGCATATACTTATCACAATCCATGGTCGTTTTGTATAGTTTCGTTTCATATCTTTTCAATTTTTTGTTTGATCACCACGTTGGTCCCCCCCTCCCCTTTTACAAATAATAAATGGGGGGACATTGTTCGACCTTGTAATTTGGTTACTATCACTCACCCAGGACTGAGCCAAACAGTTGGCCGGTCACAAAATGTAGTAACCTTGAGCTTGAAGTGAGCAGGCAGGATGCATGTCAAAGTTCTGCTCGTTGTCACACTAGTACTGTTTTTTTTTTCCATCTCCACGAATACCGCATGAATTCATTGGCGCCGTTCAACTTCGTACCATCTAAGAATGCACTCTACATGAAGTATAACTAAAGGGATAATAGTTGAGTCGCTCAAGTCGTTGGTGAAGCCTGTGATACCCGATATCTCTTCGTCGTGTTTCTGTTTAGATTTGAACGTGCGAAAATAATGTTTGGAGACCAGGCCATGTAAACGACGTGATTCTGGTGCTGTTAATATAGAGATATAATGCACGAGAGGTCCGTGTCGTATTTAATACCGATCATACATAACATCGAAAACGATAGAGAAGCAAGCAAGCGTCAACAGGCATTGTTTTTCGAAGTCTAGGAATGGAGGCAATCTCTAAAGAAGAAGAAATCAACCATCGATTCCAGGATGCACTCTCGAGAGACTACTCACAAAAGTTCATTCCCGACTATACCTTCGCGCTATCGTCGTGTTCGATTACTTCGTACTGCGATTTCTCCAACGCTTCCTCGTGACGTTGGAGCAGCAACCGGTCTACCCAGCCGCCCTTAGGAAACGGTTTATCCCACCGATTGTGCAAATGCACTGCAAATATCCTTTTCAGCGCTTGGTCGAGCCCGCCACCTTCTTCCAGACCATACCCCTCCACCCAGTGTCCGTCTGCACGGTCGGGCAAGAACGGGTCGGGGACGCTGTTGTCGAGTCGACAGGCGAGGGGATCGCTGAAGCAGAAAGGGAGGATCTTGAATGGGGGGATCGACGCGGCGAGAAGGCGACGCCAGAGCCGGAGGTAGAGGATCGCACCCCAGTCTGTCGAAGGCGAGCGAGGTGGTGTGGACGTGGCCATGAGGTGGAAGGCTTCGCAGAGGTATGGCGAGTACTGTTTGAAGTGCATGAGAGCGCCGTTGAGGGCTTGGTAGGTTTTTGCTGGACAGTGTGCTGTCAATCGACGTGTAAACGGGTGGGGGAGGGAAGCGAGACGTTACCCCAGCAATCCCATTGCGTCACGAACTCGTGCTCGAGAAGGGGCTCGAGGTCGCGTGTGACGAGCATGTCCATATCGATCCATACACCACCGTAGTGCCATATGACGAGGAGACGGACAAGGTCACCGTCGACCCATGCTTTCTTGTCGTTCAGTCGGAGAAGGCTGCTCGATTCCAAGGCCGTGCCTTCGGCGAGGGTAGGAATGTCGACGATGTTGAGCAAGAAAGACTCGGGATAGCGTTGGAGGTATTTTTGCACGATCGGGTTCTCGGTAAGGTTACCATTTGACCAGAGAATGAGGCGAGAGCGGGGCAGATTCTGAGTGGCAAAGAAGGACTTGAGCATAAACTCTTGGCGTTTCCCAAACGGGACGAGGTCCGTGCGCCAGTAGGTATGGTACTGGTTGCGATCTTGGGGCGGTATCCAGGCTTGTTGAAGGGTGTCATGCTCTGGCAGAACGACAGTGCCAGCAAAAGCATAACAGTCCATTCCCATTCGTATGGGGACTCCTGCTTGGACCTCGAAGCGCTTTTTTCCATAGAGTTCCTCGCTGAGGTTGTACGACGGGCTGACGCGGTCCGGAGCGAAGCAACCGGAGAGCGGGGTGATGGGGTGTATTTCGTTCGTGATCCAGTTGCGGTCATAGAACACAAGGTCGACGTGGAGATGGGGTTCGAACGCTCGCCAGACCCACCAGAGCGCGAAGAGGGCGGCAGGAACGACAAATTTCAAGATGTTGAATAGCGAGCGAGGTCTGATGAGCGACATTGCTCGAGCCCAGATCGGGTGCGGAGTCACGATGGTTCACACTCAAGAAAGAATCGGTGTGGGCGCGAATGCCACGGTCACAGTGCCATTGAAACAGCGCAATCTCAGCCAACGGCACCTTCTCTACTAGATACATCGGAAATGGATCAACAAATTTTCAAAAAAGGTTTAACGAACGACTCTCATCATGCTACCATCACCGCTGAAGAAACGTTGACAAAATCCAATCCCTTGATCATTCGTTGACTATACCCCTTGTTCCTTGAACCACCACAGGTTATAAGACCAATGTAGGTGATCAAGTTGTAGGTCCCAGTTCCTGGTAAGAGCGGGATAATTATTGGTAAAGTGGCATTGCCGGGATGTCTCAGTATCATTAGTGACGCTTTGTCTCAGTCCTTGCATGCGCCCATCCCTGCAATGCTCCTGCGAGCCCGCGAGGCTTTTGTTTCCACCAGGAGATTCGGTCCGGTCCAATACTATCTAGTACTGCCACTTCCGAACGCCAACGGACTGCCAGTGATCACCGGGACCGCCACATGGCAATGTTCTACCAAATCCTTGTCCTTTGGCCCCCCCGCTGTACTACATATCCAGGGCTATCAGTTCTGTTTGCAAGGACCCACAGAGACCCACAAATTCGAGTGGCACTGAGACAGAAGTATTTTAGTGAACACGCTCATGGCATCATCGTCCCAACAAACTTGATCCTATTATATACCGCCACTTCCGAACGTCAACGTTGCGGCTAATCGAACGCAATCACTGATGTAGATCCGGGACATTAAAGTGCAAGACCGGATCTGGAGAGCCACTCGTCAAATCTATCTCCCATTGGCTCTGACTCAGACCTAACGTTATGCTACATACAGGTCCAGGGTTGTCATTTTTGTTACAGATATGTACGAAACTCGGAAATTCAGGTGGCACCGAGACAGAAACATTCTCGTGAACACGCTCGCGGCATCATGGTCCCAACAAACCGCTTTGGGGCATCTACTAGTAACATAACGTTGGAGACGTCAGATTCAAATCCTAGTAAGCGGACTCAAACACACGGTAACCCTTTCCATCCGACTGCCAGCATAAATACCTGCCGTGATTTCCTGGAAACGGAGGTACTAGATGAGGTGTTTATAAGACGGAAGGCCATCGACTCCATTTTATTTCCGTCCTGTCATGACGAGCCCTACCATCGCGTACGCCATTGCCTTTGGGTGCATCACGTTCTACATTGGCAGACGATACTTCTCGGATGCAAGATCTACTTTTCCACTCCCTCCTGGTCCTCCTGGCTTACCCTGGGTTGGAAATGTCATTGGGATCGATGCAGGTGCCCCGTGGAGAACTTACACCGAATGGGCAAAGACTTACGGCAAGTCAAGCATGTACAGACCACAATCTGCTACTCATGTAGTTGCCTGTGCAGGTGACATTGTATACTCCCGATTATTAGGCAAAGATATCATTATCCTCAATTCGGAAGAAATGGCGAAGGACCTACTTGAGAACCGTTCTTCCAACTATTCTGACCGTCCTCACCTCGTTATTAACGAAATGTATGTCCTTCTTATGGTATTGGATAGGCAATTTGGACCACTAACGTTCCTAGGTCTGGGGTCGATTTCGCCACTGCAGTAGTGGGATACGGTGACAGATGGCGACTCCATAGACGGTTTGGGCACCA
>JBBPOJ010000971.1:0-17836 GCA_038091395.1 Leccinum rimulosum
CGTCAGCCGAAGGTCCGTGCATCGCGCCAATAGCCGACCTACCGTGTAGTAAGTTGCGGGCAACAAACCAATCTTCCCTTCCTCGGTCTTCACGAGGCTCCATCCATCCCCGACGTCTTGCTTCAGAACCTCGAGCTCGTCCCCAGCTTCGACAGCAAGTTCCCTGAACTCCACCTTTCCCTCGAACTGGTAAAGCGCGCGCGCAGACAAGCCCCGTCGTCCCCGGGCCTCTGGTTGATCGGCAGGTTCGTCGTCAGAGAGCGATCCTCGATCTAGGTGCTCTGCCCACGCTGCAGACGAGTTTATCCCGGCATCAAATTCGTGATCGGAGCGAGGTCTTGGGTCAAACGAGGGTATCCCAGTGGCAGCAGGCGTCGAACTTTGCTTTGTCGTACGAGGAAGGGTCGTCATTGCGCGGAACGCTCCCAATGGCGGGCCAGGGGCGGGGACCGGAGTGTATATATACTCTGGTTGCCTAACCCGATCCAAAATGCAAATAAATGTGACATTGCCCGACTCCACTCGATCCGTGGAAAGGTCATGACGCTGTTGCCAGTCACATACCACACACTTCTTGGTCTCTTTGTCGCTGTAGCACCGCTTCATTGCAGGCAAAACGTGGAATGCTCTCATGGCGAGTCATATCTACCGTCTGACAGCGGCAGGGCCAACCTTGCCTGAAGGAGGTATGTCACGGTACCGGGTAGCGCCTCGAGCGCCAAAGTTAGCGCCACTTCTCTTAGGAGAGATCACACTTTGTACGCGACGCTGTTCTGGTCATTGAGCCAAACATTTTTCATCTACTACTTCGAGATTTCTGAATCTACTTGCAGTCGAGGAACCCGAGACTGCCAAATCCAGTCCAAGAAGGGTGACATGCACGGAAGTGATGCGTCTTGTCAATCTCCTGCAGGTCATTGATGTCCTCCTGGGTCAGATCTACGATCTTCGCGTTGCCTGTGCACACACAAGGTCAGCACACACGCAGCCGGCAGGACTCCGCTGACTTACTGAGGATACGCTCGTTTGTCACCGACTTGGGCAGCACTACGAATCAAGTTAGAATCACCAAGGTTCTGTAAGAAGCACTTCGGTATGACCCACCAGTATGCAGAGGCTTGTTGGCCTGTAAGGAAACCAACACGTTGGCAGGCGAGACACTATACTTGTTGGCGATTCTGTTGACCACCTCGTTCTTCAACAGAGGAGAGTTGTCAGAACCAAGAGGAGAGTATGCCGTCAATACGATTCCTTTCTTCTGGCAGAATTCCACGACATCGTGTTGTGGGCAAGACCTTGGGGGACGTTGTAACATGCTTCGTCATGATTGTGTCACTTGTGTTACTGATTATCAGACACTTACGGGTGGAGTTCGATCTGGTTCACTGCAGGAACAACCCGAGCGACCTTCAAGAGGCGCTCGAGGTACTCCACAGAGAAGTTAGACACGCCTAATAGCGAGATGTCAATCAAACATTTTCCCTAGAGTAATGCTTTTGACTCACCAATCGCCTTGACCTTATCTGGATGGGCAGTGTGAAGATCCTCCATCACCTTCCAGGTATCAAGCCAATCGTGTCCCTTGTCTGCCTTTCCGTCTCGCGTCATAGGGGCTGGCCAATGCATCAACCCTAGGTGGCGCTTTATGAGTGCCCGCAGCATGGTAAACCACGAAAATGCGATACATACACAGGTCGATGTAAGGCGTGTCGAGTTTCCTGAGCGACGATTCGAGTGCTGCCGTCGGATTCCTTTGGTCTGGGTTGTCGAGCTTGGTCGTCAGGAAGATCTGTTCTCTCGGAACCCCGGAAGCTTTGATGCCTTGCCCGACTTCCGTCTCGTTCTGGTATCCGGCTGCAGTGTCGATGTGTTTGTAGCCATTCTTCAGCGCATACTCCACTGCGTGCTCGACTTGGCCTGGCTTGGACTTCCAGGTGCCTGATGAAAAAGGGTTAGTGAAGTTCATCACATGTGATTCAAGGGCCTGATCTACCAAGACCGAAGGTAGGCATGAGTGCCCCCGTATTGAGTTTGACAGAGGTGGTGGCAGGCATGTTGGTGTGGTTTTACTGGGGGTACAGTCAGACAGTTTCAACACTCGTCTTTATACCCTTGTACTACCCCCTTCAAGTACCTCATGCACTCGCTATCTGGGTATTTTTACTGGAATTCGGATATCGCTACGGATCAACTATATCACAGGGTCCAGGCTATCTTTACACACTCCACCGTGTTCACATGTTTACTCCATCAATAATGTTCTCCACAAGATTATTTACAGTCTGAGAAACCAAGGCCACCCCAACCTGTCCAGGAGGGATGGCACGCACGGAAGTGGTGTGTTTGGTCGATTGTGTCGATTTCTGCGATGTCTTCCGTTGTAAGATCGATGATCTTGCCATTGCCTGGAAAACCGATCAGTTCAATGTTGCATATCGGAACAAACGGTCAACTCACTCAAGATGCGAGAGTTCGTGACAGACTTGGGGAGGACTATTTGGATAGACCCGAATAAGCGGCGACTTCAGTAAAAACTGTCATTCTTACCAGTGTGGAACGGCTTGTTGGCGTGCAGCGAGATCAGGACGGTAGCAGGGTGAACGCCATACTTTGCAGCAATCTTGCCGACGACGGGGTTCGTGAGTAGGGGAGAGTTGTCGGATCCCAAGGGGGAGTACGCAGTGATAACAATTCCTTTCTTCATGCATAAGTCAACGACATCTTTCTGAGGGCAGGACCTGCGCGGGAGTCATGTAAGTAAGGTAGGCCATTGAAGCATTGGATTCCGTACGGATGAAGTTCAATCTGGTCGACAGCAGGAACGACTCTTGCGACCTCGAGAAGTCTCTCGAGGAACTCCACAGAAAAGTTGGAAACCCCTGAAGAGGAAAATATTGATTGAAAGCATAACAAGTCACCAACGTTGACGCGTACCAATGGCTTTCACTTTGTCACGGTTGGCAAGGTAGACGTTCTCCATGGACTTCCACGTGTCAAGCCAATCGAGGGTCTTGTCTGCAACCAGTCTGCCAGACGCATCCTTCGTCATGGGTGCGGGCCAGTGCATCAACCCTGGATATCGATTTGTCTCGTTTTCAGTAAACGTACTCCGGTGACGAACAACAACTCACACAGATCAATGTAGGGCGTATCAAGCTGCTTCAAGGAATAATTCAATGCCTTGAGGGCATCCTTGTGGCAATCGTTGAATAGTTTGGTAGTCAAGAAGATCCGCTCTCTCGGTACGCCAGATGCCTTGATGCCTTGGCCAACCTCCTTTTCATTGTCGTAGGCAGTGGCGGTATCAATATGAGTATAACCGTTCTTCAGAGCAAACTCGACGGCGTGCTCGACTTGGCCAGGCTGTGATTTCCAGGTTCCTTGTTGCGCCATCATGGTCAGCAGACGCAAACAAAAGGCCGAGAAAGAGGAAGCATACCGAGCCCGACGGTGGGCATGATGGCCCCGGTGTTCAACGTGACAGAGGTTGTTGCTGGCATTTCTGTGTAAGACGACTAGATGAGAATCTAACTGAGCGAGGGGCAACTTATTATAAGTAAGACCAACGGACGGCCCCGGGCCGGAGACCCGCCAGGAAGCCGTTCTCACTAAGCATTCCATTCATCGGACTTTTCTCGGAAAGGCCCCGTGAATGAATGGACACCCGCTGGAGATGATTAATGCGACGAAGTGATTATATCAATCCCGTGTACAATGTTATCAATGACATCACCCACACACCTCGGCGAAGAGCAGCCCGAGCCCGAGCCACGCGCCTGCGATACACCAGCACAGCCACACGACAAGCCGCCGACACCCCTGCCATTCTATCCAGACCCACATCCGCACGATGGCCTCTATCCCACCCATCCGATGTGTTTTGTCATTTATTATTTCCTCAGGCCGAGACGTTGCTGTTTTTCGCATGAGAACGTTGTACCATGCCATACCAACACCCGCTCCAACCAGCGGAATCTGGGGCACCCAAAATGGCAGCCGGATATCGCCGCCCGGATCGCGTGCAAATGGGTTATCGTCAAGAGCTATCGATGTGCCAATCGTAGCAGCGCGGAGGATCCTCTCCTGCAAAACAGCTGGTATGTCTGGACGCAAAATCGAACCCCGCCCTATCCCAAGTAGGTCAGCATCACCGGCGTCCAACGCAGTCTGTAGGTGCGCTGGCGAGCGAAGACCGCCTGTAAGCAAAACTAATGGTGCATTCAAACCCGCCAGTGGATTCGTTCTTAGACATTCCCGTGCCTTATGGGCAAACCGAGTGAAGAATGCCTGACGAGGACTCGTTCCCTTGGTAGATGCAAAATCTGCAACCGGACTGAGTTTTGGAGTGCAGACGCAGACATCATCGGCACTCGCCTGGCGACTCATAATCACCTCCACTTATCTCGATAAAGTCTATCATTCCCCAGAGTGCCATTGCGCGTATGTGATAGAGGACACGCTGGGTCTCCGTTGACACTCTTTCATCCGAAGGACGCTCGCCCGTCTCTATGTAATCTGCAGAGTTAATTTTCACGCCAATAACAAACTCTTTGGGAACGATGGCACGGATGCCCCCGACGATTTCTCGCACCATACGGAGTGCGTTGTCGGATCCAACCGAATACCCGTCTCGTCGAACATTGCTCTACAAAACGCGAAATATCAATCACAGCCGCTTTCGTGTAATAAAACATACCTTGGGACTGAGAAATTGGGCAAGAAGATCTGGCGGGGAGTTGAATGTATATCCAAGAATGCCATAAAATCACCCACACCCATGTGCACAATGAAGCTGGACTCCATCGAACCCGGCTTCGAGAGCGGTCAATGCACCTCTGATGAATGCCTGCTGGACCCGTTTGATGTCATCCAGCGTCATCTCTCGCGGTCGCTGGAATAGCGCGAGCATATACGAATGCGGTGTGCCCAGCAGGCCCAGACACGTAACCCCATCGTGCGACGGAACGCGCTTGTTGTTCGAGCCGAGGCGGACTGGACTCGGTGCCACGGGAGGAACACCTAACCTACGACCCCCAATAATATTTGGAGACTGTCGACCGCTGTGAGAGAGCTGCATGATAGCCAACGGGCGTCCCGACGATGGACTACGCGAATCTTCCCCATGGATGGTCTGCGCCAGCTTCCTGAACGGCGCCAACGTCTCCTGGTTGAGCACTTCGGGAACCACGATGTCGCGTCCCAGTGTCAGATGGTCCCGCGAAACTTGAACGTTTCCAGTGATGATCATTCCCCAGTCGTGCTTCGCCCACTCGGCGTAGAGACGCATGTGGTACTCGTTGGGAGGACCACCGAACATTGTTGCGAGGTGCTCGTACAGTGCGACCTACGTCCAAAAGTGTAGCAAACTGAGAGTAAAGTAGGAAACTGCACGAACCTTGGTCAATCTATTGGTCATTGTACGACCACTACACGGAAGGGTGACCGGCGCAAAAATGTCGGCGCTCATGACTCCTACTACAGTGGTAGTGAATATGGCATGAAGAGCGGGATCAAAACAACGTTCGCACGGGCCATGTCTACCGGTCCCCGCCTCCCGTCTGTACTCAAGTCAAGGCCCACAACCCAAGATGGTGAGCAGCGCAGTCTGCGTCGCATACATTGGCTAATGTTTGCTCAGCGACGACCGTCCAGAAGGACATCGATGCCGGGCTTGGCTGGGTGACATCTCCTGGCGAGTACGTCTCTGTTGTTCATACCCAGAACACTACCTACTGAGCAACTGACACAGAACGCCAATCTTTATCTGTGCATTTCAAGGTACCAATTCTCTACCAAACTATATATGCTCTGACACGCCCAAGACTGTAATAGGCTGTTTCCGTCTCGTGAGCGCGTGATGCTCCATCGCAAGCGCGACCATGATTCCGAGGATGACCGGGACATCCTGACGTGGAACGAGTAACAAACTCCCATGTACTGCTGGGATTGTGTATTCCTATCGCTCTCAATCATATCCTTTCCCGCTTCTCTGCTTCGTTCTCTTTCCCTTTTTATGATGCTTCTTTCCGAACCCCTCTCCGCCCACAACCATAGCAGCTGGTGTGAGGAGTGTGCCATCATTCGCTACCATATTCTGATGCGGATATAACTTCCCCCTGGTAAATGCTTGCCCATGCTGTGCAGCCCCTTGCACGAACGGACGCGATGAAAGCGAGCCGTTTTGTGCAAAAAACTGATCATCCAGCGCGAGGGTTTTCGCACCCCCCGTTTGGCCCGTTGGAATGGGGTCGTGACCTGGCGAAACAGCAGTAGAAGATACTGGGACCGCAGGAACGTATGTATCTGCGCCTTTCACGACACGCGTAACAGGCGCCCGTTTCTTCCCTGCAGCGCGAAGGAGTGACAGCTCATGCGTTCGTTTGTTGAATGACTCCTCTGGCGTTTCTGGGGGCGGATGACAGAATAACAGTTTACCGTTCACATAATCCTTGAGGATGTATCTTGCTGCTCTTGCTTCGTCTGGATTGCCCTGCCCCGAACGCATAAAGCCTCGTCCGACTGTTGGGTGCGCACGTACTTGTTAGAAGAACAATCTCACGCGCAAGAGGACGCTTACTGGCATGTGCAATGAGCAAATCTTCTGCCGTCGCGTTGCCGTCCCCGCCCTCCTCGACACTGCTCGTCTTAATATTCAAACCGTACAATGCTTCCAGAACGTTCCTGGGTATTCTTTTCACGACAAGCCCGACGGGCCCCGTATGTTCTCGCATTTGATCAATAGGAAGCACGCCATCGCAAACCAAAGCCGCTTTTGTCGTTGCAAATTGCGGGAAGACCAGACCCGGACAGTCGCATAAGACAATGGTCGGAGAAAGGTGAATGGTTTGAAAATGTTTGGTTTTGCCTGGCGTGGAGGAGACGCTAACTTTCTTCTCCCCAAGTAGAGCATTGATCGTACTCGATTTCCCGACATTGGGATAACCAACGAGACCCACTACGAGTTTTGCCGGTGCTTCGCCCATTGGGCCCTTAAAACCTGGAACGATCCTATCAAGTAGCAGTCTAATGCAGAAGGGAAGCACTCCTTACTCGAAAGATCTGGTGCAGCAGAGATGAACAAATCTTCAAGTTCCAGCACGCTGAGAACCTTGGTCCTAGGATCCCGCCCATCGGGAGTATCCTCTTCCGTAGGCACATACTTGTATTTTTCGTCATCCGAATTTTCCTCGGTGTCAGAATCGGGTGCTACATCGTTTTCTTCATTAGGACCGTCTGGTGTATGAGGGCCTTCCGAGTCAGAAGAAGACTCCGCTTCATCAGCTGTGTTCGAGTCCGCTCCCTGTTGATCCACGTCTGCGTCTGACCATTGTTGAGAAGCACTAGGTTCTCCTTCATGTCGTACCAGGGAATCACGCCGTGCTTGCTGTAAAGCAGCGGCGTTGGTGGCAGAGAAGAATGCAAACTGGACCCCCTGCTTTTCAAAGTAATCGGCCCATATTCGTCTATCACCCCACGGTCAATGTGAGCACGCATGCACGATATCTAGAAGTCGGCTGCAGCCTACCTTTGCGTAGCGGTCAATAAATCAGCTTTATTTATCAACAACAAGCTTTTCCGGAGTCCTTTTCCGGTCCCGGCCTCGCCTTCTGCTCCCTCTACGTCTTGCACGTAGGACTCGAGGTCCTCGCATCGGAACCTTAAAGGGTTGCGTGCGTCGACGATCTGTACCACGAGGTGGGAACGCTCGAGTACGCGCCAGAGCTGACGCCACACTTCGATGTTACGCTCAAAAGGCGTGAGGACGAACTTTTCTTCCTCCTGTAACCTGTCCACACACGCAATCAATAGTACCACCTTATTCCCAAACTAGATAGCGGGCAATGCACATACTGTGCCAATCCTCTCCTCCAGTCCAAAAAGGCGTCCTTTTCCTGACGATCAAGTTGAGCGGTAGTTATGGTCTTCGTCCAAGGCGGTCTTCTGGGAACTCTGAGCCGTTGTTTGTTGGCCTGGTGTTTTTTGAGCGTCGATTGTTCCTCCGCATCTGTGAGAAGGTAGGGGTTGTGGGTTGACGTCGATTGTATGATTTTGACGTTGCGACGCTCTGGGACGTAACTCAGATGAGAACAAAAGATGAATGAGAGGTCAAATCATTGCGTACCAGCTGTGAATTCTGTGCCCGCCAACTGAGCGGTGTTGAGAAATTCTTCGAGATCCCGTTCTTGGGTAACGGATTTCAGACGAGATGCCGACTCCAGATCCGTGGTATACTGTATGTAAATTATGAGCAAGTGAATACGCTAAGGACAGCAAGAAAGACATACAAGGCCTGATTCTTGCATATCACGGGCATCTTTGACTTTGCGGTTGATGATCGCTCGACCGAGGCCAGTCGGATTCTGGTTTTTCTGTCTCGCAGGCTGCAGATGGTTATTTTATATGCTGATAATCAATGTACGCGCATGCACTTACCATTAGATTGGTCGAGCAGGAGCAGTTGGGTTGAGCATCGGTGATGCTGATTAAGGGTCTTGCTGGTGACCGTTCTGGGAAATACCCCTGAGTGACTAATCTAGATTTACTGCAGAGTCAAACACAGGTGTATACGAACAGTTACTGTAGTTTGCTAAGGTATAACAATTAGAAAGCACGGTAGTAAATAGATGGCGATGACTCGGACAGGCTTCATATACATATATGTTACGAACGCGCCTGAAACACCTCAAAGTACGCCGTGTACTCATCCGGTGTCATGAGCTCCTGGTCCTCCTCGGTAACCTCTGAGAACGGTTTCTGAACGCCATTCACTGGTGAAAATGAGGATCAGTTGCCTTGATAAGTGTACAAAACCCATACCAGATACGAGCGGATCATCATCCCCGCGACCCAACCCATTGGTATCAGGTGGTTCAGGTTCTAATTTCACGAGCTTCTTCGGCGTAGTTCCCTCGTCTTCCTCAGAGCGAGATCTTTTTCGAAATCTATTGAGTATATCCAGCTGCGGAATCAATGGTTTTGGCACTTCTTCATCATCCTCTAGTTCCTCACTCCCCAGTCCCGACGGCGTTGCTTGAGTAGAAGCTGCGTTAGAAGCGGCCAACGAAGCATAATACTGCTCATAATCTGTGCCAGAAAAAATGAATCCACGAAGTGACTAAGGCCGTCTGACCTACAATCTGCCTCTATATTCACTTCTGGCTTGACGTCTTCGACCGGCCGGGCAACCTGGGCCGGTCGTGATGTTGATGCTGATGGGCCAATGGTCCCCAATCCTTTCAATGAGTCGTCGCCGGAAGGTAAGGGAGCTTGTACGGTCATTGCTCGAGCGGTCTCCTGAATGCCAAGAGCCGTGAGATCCCCCGAGATAGTACTTTTGAGATGCCACGCAGGAAGGAGGTTTTGTTGTCGTTTCGCCGCTGCCTCCGCGTCTCGTTCTTGCCGCCTTGTCATCTCGTCCTTGTCCAATGACATGACGATCCCGATGCCTTCGTCTTGCCGGCCAGAACCCGAGGAACCAGCTACTTTGAGACCCGACGACTGACCAGCCTTCTGCTTCTCCGGATCTACGACGTTGTTTTTTACCCACGATGATACATCAAGTCTGCCAGATGAATTGGTACCGGCTTCAGATAATGTCAGAAATGACTTACGCAGGTAGAACCATGGACTCCGTCTTCCGTAACCCTTCAATAATAAAACGCATTGCACGATTGAAGCGTTGCATTCGGTCCTGACTCCCCCTCACAGATTCGGCGTTTTCATTGTCGATGACTTCCCCTTGGCAAATCTCGCAGACGAAGATTCCTCTGGCGAAATCCATGAGTTTGTCGACCTCGAGCGGTGTGTACGACTTGCCACATTGCGGACAGATGTACCCTTTGTTGTCCAGTTCCTGTTAGAGAAAGGGCCAAGTTAATCGTACTGAATTCTCAAAATGTCAAGACGAACATTGCGGAGGCCGGAATCAATGATTCTTCGCATTTCGGCGATTCGCCACTTGACTACATCGCAGAAATTCTTGTAGTCGATGTAGTAGTATTGCTTGCCCACGGATCTTTGGGCTCCCTCTTTGAGTTCGTTCTGACGGTAGCTGAAGCGATCATAATGAGTCAAAAACAGGGAAACTCAAAAGCAATATGACTTACACGTGCACGAGACCGTCATTTCCGAGGACAGCCATCAACTTGTTCAGCTCTTTGGCCTGTAATCCCATTCGCCCGGCCAGGTCATCGTCTTTGAGGCTGCAATTTACAAGGTTAGGATGGCTCCGTGTTTCTACTGTGTCAATACTTACACAGGGTGTCGAGCGAGCTGGTCCAAGATTATGATATACTTAGGTTCGTAAAATCCACGCGCGACGTGCTGAACGAGGAGATGAAGTGTATCTTGTTCTTCCTTCGTTGACATGAGTCATGGAAAGAACTTCAGTTGCTTACGTCATCATGTACACTCACCTTCCGCACTACTAATCCCTCAACAACATCTAGTCTTGATTCGTCCGACGACATGCAAGTAACACCTCAACGGTAGACCCATCTCAGACCAGCTCACATTTCCATTGCAGGTCTTACCGAAAACGTCCGGGCTTTGACATTGATGGTGGTGACGAAGTACATTATCCCACCCGGCCAGTTGACAAAGACAAGGCCGAGCAAGAACTAGTAATCAACATCAAGAAAGCTACCAGCCCAGAAGAGACTGCCCCGAAACAGAAACACGTCCGAAGTATGTTCACCGCATTTTCTATTTCGATCTTGAGGTCTTGACTGAGTTTACAGAATGCATCGTATACACCTGGGATTACCATAGTTCAGTATCATTTTGGAGTGGCTTACGCGTTCAGCCCATACTATCCGACGAAGTACAAACCTTCAAGGCGCTCATCACTGTCCACAAAGTGCTACAGGAGGGTCACCCTAACGTACGCCCTCGGTCCAAAGTAAATCGACTTCCATCCCAGCTCATCTTCTCGAAACATAGACCATCAAGGAAGCTCATGGACAGACGGGATGGCTTGAGACATGCGCTCGCACCGTTTCTAGTGATGGCCAGCGAGGTTTGTTTGTTCCGCGTCCCGCACAGGAATCGTCTAACGTAATACTAGGATACGGGTCTTTAATCCGGACATACGTCCAATTCATTCTGGCTAAGCTTCGCTTTCATCGTCTTCGCCCAGAGTTCAATGGCCTATTCGAATATGAGGAGTATATCTCCCTGAAGGGCATCGATGATCCCAATGAAGGGTGAGCAGCATAAATCGACTCACTCTCAATGGCTCAAAGAACCGTAGATATGAGACTATTACTGATCTTATGGGGCTGCAAGACCAGATCGAGTCCTTCCAAAGGATGGTTTTCGCGCACTTCAGATACTCAGGCAACAATGAGTGTCGAATTTCTTCCTTGGTACCACTCGTCAAGGAGAGTTGGGGCATCTACAGGTTTATAACGAGTATGCTGCGCGCGCTCTATCGACGTAAGGTTTTCATTGCATTTCATAGCAGTTGTTGATCTTCAACAGGAACGAACGACCACGAGGCATTGGAGCCACTGCTTGAGCGTTTCAACGCACAACACTATAATTTACGCAAATATTACTACGAGTGTTCTAATCTTAAGTATCTGACTGGTCTCATTAATGTGCCCAAGCTGGGTCAGGTTAGGACGTTTCCGTCACGACTATAATATTCAACCATTGACCAGTATACAATACTAGGAACCACCAAGTCTTTTCGATTCTGGTAATGCTCCGGATCTCCCAGCACGACCAACGACTGCCACTCCGGCCCCTCCCCCAGCGCCATCTCCGGATCCTACTGCTCTCAACGAACAAGCACGGATGCTCAAGGAATACGAAGACCAGCAGGCTGCTCTGCGCGCTCAGAGAGAGGCTGAAGAGCGGCAGAGACTGGAGCGCGAATCGCAGCAGCAACAAGAATTCGAACAGCGCCAACGAGATCAAGCCGAGCGGGAACGTTTGGCGCAAGAGCAACTCGTACAACAACAGGTGATGCAATACAACAACCAGGCTGCTCAGCAGGCGAGTGATTACCAAAGGGAATTGCTCGCGATGAGAGGCCAGTACGAGAGAGACCAACTCTTGCTCGAACAGTATGACCATGTAGGATTCTTGTCTCTTGTTCGTTTCACGGGTGAGCTAACTCCTTGATTGTAGCGTGTTAAAGCGCTGGAAGGGGAACTCGCTGGCAGCACTGCAAATATCAATGCGCAAATGGCCTCGAAAGATGAGTTGATCAAGCAGTTGCAGGACCAGGTGACGCTGTGGCGCAATAAATATGAAGCACTGGCCAAGCTCTACAGCCAACTTAGAACCGAACACTTGGACATGCTTGCCAGATTCAAGCAGATGCAGCTCAAAGCCAACTCGGCCCAGGAAGCGGTCGATCGTATGGAGCGCATGGAGCGGGATCTGAAGACGAAGAACTTGGAGCTCGCGGACATGATTCGTGAGCGCGACCGGGCTCGCTTTGATGTCGACCGCCAAAAGTCATCGCACAAGGACGAGCTTGATCGCATGCGTCGCGAGCTCAATTTCGCCAACGAACGGGCAGAAGACGCTGCGCGATCGAAGAGTTCTGAGGTGTCCGGCGTTCTGGGCAAGTATAACCGTCAACTGAACGAACTTGAAGACTCCTTGAGGGTAATGCCTTAACCCTACAGTTCCACGAAATGCTAATGATTTGGCAGGCGAAGCAACTTCAAATTGACGACTTATTGGTTAAAGCGAATAACGCTCAGGGCGACTTGGAACGCTTGCGCGAGGAGAAGGATCAAGAGATTATGATTCTTCAGGAGGGTATGGACAGCACTATTCAACAGTTGTCGGAAGCACAACAGGTAAATCGGTTTTATGCATCATGCCTTATGCGGTTTCCGACATCTCTCCTAGACCCAAGGCATCTCCGAAGAAGCGACCAACGCTCAGATCGACACCCTTATCTTGGACAACCGTAAGAAGCTGAATCAGATTATTGGTATGTCCACGTCTACGGCACACCGACCGACAGTGTTGTCTCACCATCTTGCAGACTCCATTTTGCAAGCATGCGTGCAAAAGGTCGATGACGCAATCTACGAGCTCGAGTCTCCTTCCCAAGCAGGCAACATCAACTCGACGCCCGAGTATACTCTGTCTATGATTGAAAAGGCGGTCAACAACGCCACCGAGTTCGCCATCGTCTTCAACCTCCATCTTGGAGGCGATGTGGGGGGTGACCACGTTGATGTGATCAAGGGCGCCAACGAGTTCGCTCAGGTACTATCAGATGTTTTGATCAACTGCAAGGGAATTACCCGGCTTGCCAACGATGACGACGCCTCCGACAAGATCATCGCCGTTGCCAAAATGGCTGGGGACGTTGGGTTACGCTTCTTCCTCAACTTGGAGTCGTACAAGCTAGAGTTGCTCCGACCGGCCCAGCGAAAAGAAGTTGCCATGCGCAACAACAGCGAGATCAAAACGGCTCTCACCCGCGTATCAGAAGTCGTCGACGCTTTGGCTCCCAAGGGCTCAAAGGGAGGGGCTCTTGCGAAAGCCGGCGGGGATATTGGAGACATCGTCGAGCAGGAAATGTCCAACGCCGCACAGGCCATCGAGGCGGCCACCCAGAGGCTGCAAGAAATCATGTCTCGCCCACGCGACTCGTCTCGGTTCAGTGCCGTGGATCTCAAGGTGCACGACTCCATTCTGTCAGCGGCGATGGCGATCACGAATGCCATCGCCCGCCTCATCCGGGCTGCAACGGAGTCTCAGCAGGAGATCGTTGCACAAGGCAAAGGGTCGAGCAGCGTTCAGCAGTTCTACAAGCGTAACAACAGGTGGACGGAGGGTCTCATATCTGCTGCGAAATCGGTCGCGTTCGCCACGAATTTGCTCATCGAGAGTGCTGACGGGGTGCTCTCTGGTACACACTCGCTCGAGCAACTCATCGTCTCCTCCAACGAAGTTGCTGCGTCGACAGCCCAACTTGTCGCGGCGTCCCGCGTCAAAGCGAACCTCATGTCCAAGACGCAAGAGCGACTTGAACTGGCTGCCAAGGCCGTGACAGAAGCTTGCAAAGCCCTCGTCCGGCAAGTCAAGGCTGTCTCTGCCAAACAGATGCAAGACGATCAAGTAGACTACAAAAACATGGCGGTTATGGAGTTCAAGCGGCGCGAGATGGAGCAGCAGGTCGAGATCTTGAAGCTAGAAAAGGAGCTGGGTGCTGCGAGACATCATCTTGGTGCAATGCGGCGCGCTGGGTACCACACGGAAGAGACGGATTGAACGCGGTGCTTACGGGACTGATATCGTACCTTGACATGCTCATGTATGACAATATCATGTAATGTTTAAGTTGTTTGAACATCTAGAACCTCAGGAGAGTAAGGAGGCGCCGGAGTCAGGAGATTGTCCGTTTTCATTGCCTTATATAATGCAATGAATTCCGAGTCCCTATACCTCCTATTCCACACCTACCCTCCCATCATCTCACTAGGTACGCTCTTTCTGGTACTCTTGATCAAGTTGGCGTTATAGTAAAAGTTTCATACTAGGAACAACATAGCCATTGCATTGTGAATTCCAACACGAAGCCACCAATACTACAAAAGCAACCATCAAAATTATGGAATTCTCTATCTCTCTTGAAGCTCTTTCCATCCTCTTTCAGAAAATCACCCCTAGTACTCCCCCATCCATGGACAACCTCCTAAGCGATACCGCCACTGAAAGGGATCCACAAACTTGGCTGCGGACCCTCAATCAGGCCGACCCTGAACGCCGTTATGTTGTCACACGGCTGACACATTATAAGCAACAGCCAGACTTCCAGCACGAGTTCATCACACTCATCGTTCAATCTCGCCACAATCAGATTCAGCATGCGATCAAGATATCTCGTTCAATATATGAAACCACCTTCCTCTCGCGGATCGGTCTCTATGGTGATGCAGATGACACCATTAAGGTTCTTGGACATGTCGGCTCCGTTGAGATTCCCGCCCACGCAATGTACCATCTTACGTGGGATGCCAGTCATGCCCCATCCCTTGACGACATCTCTCGTTTAATCTATCTCATCAACCTCTCCTTCCCAACATACATGGTGCTCAAGACCTCATGTTACGCCTTCGCACGAGCAGTTCTGGATGCCGTCTATCTCACGTTTGATGGACACCAAGAACAGGGGAGCCCCCGATTCCTCACCCATCCAGCTCACTTCCTCTGCATCTCCATGGGCACCACCAAGGCACAAGACCTTGCTGAGAAGACTGCTCGTGCATTTACTATCTCAAGGGAGCCTCTGAGTTACAGTGAGTTCTGTATTCTATATTCCATTCCTTGTTGCTGACAGGATAATGATCAGTGCCAGTACAAGGAGGTCCTTCAAGTTCAGCCCAGTGAGAAAGAGGAGTAAGGTTTTTCTCGTATGTAGATGTATCATGTATGTAGACGAATTATGGCCTGTCTATGGCTATAGTTTTCATGGGTGGTCTTCTCTCAATCCAAACTTCACCCGCGAGAACATCCGCACGACGCGACACGAGGATTCGCTGCACACACATACCAAACGCCGACGCAATGATACAACGACGACGACTCGACGAGGACGAGATGCACGCGGCGACGACACCGCATCCCACCCATTCACACGCAACGTCGACAACAAACGTCGAAGCGACGATGACGACGGTGCCCGCTTCTCTCCACTCCCTATTTCTCTCCCTCACCTACCCCACGCCGCCAGTGCCACCACACGACACCCTGAGCGCATGCCCTCAACGTGACGCCACGATGACGCGAAGATGCCACAACGCCAACTGGCGATGCGATGACGAATGCGACGAACGCGATGACGATGCGGGGTGCGTGCGTCCCGCCTACTGCACTCTCTGCCCCTCACTGGCAGTCACCCAGACCTCGTCCACGCCGTCTCGAAGGTGTTGACGTGGCAACGACGTGAGTCACGTGACGAGGGTGCAACGCCGAGTGGCGGTGCGACAACGACACGACGACGACGCGACGAGGGTGCGACGTATCGACGACAACGACCCAGACAATGACAACAACGAACGCGGATAAGGAAGGTCTGGTTGTCAAAGAGGCCTTGGCAGGTAAGATCATGGAGCACGAGACCACCGAGGTCATCAAGGAGACATCGGAACGCCGACGCTAAGCTTTGTTGCGCTGACTCCTGACGTGGTGGATACCCTCTCCCTTCCTCAAATGGTTCGATCGAATGAAGCGCCAAGATATTTGGCAAGCATGGAGGGAGAAACTCGCTCTCAACCTTATCATCTGGTTCATCTGTGGCTGCGCCGTCTTCGTCATTGATATCCTTGGTCTTGTCATCTGTCCAACAGAGCATGTCTTCAGTATGTCGGAGCTGGCCGCGCATTCGTATACTAGCGTGCAAAATAATGTCTACACCGCCATTGGGGGTGAGGTGTTCGACCTCACACAGGCCGCAGCGACGCACGGGCGAGTTGTCGAAGTCAACCCTACGAAAACAATTTTGCAGTAGTACGGTGGGTTGGTTGCTACTAACTTGTTCCATGTTCAAGTACGTCGTCGACTTCATTTAAATTCTTTAGCACTCATTATTTTCGTAGGTCAGTTCCCTTTGCAACGGTGTTTCTGGCTCTGTCAGTCCATGGGTGCAGCTTACTGTGGCCAATACGACGGATCCTAATGCCCATTATCATGAGTGCGAAAGTCCCACCCGTCGCCAACTCGTGCACAGTTTCATCGGGTAAGTATGGGCAGTGTTACCAATTGCCTTCAAGGTCCATGTTCCCTGCTGCCCAGATCTCACAGCCAAGACCATCTTGGCATTGTCATCATCAGGTACGAGTGCTGTGATTGCATACTCGGCCCTTATCTCTAGTCGCTCACCACATATTCAAGGACTTATCTATACCCAACCTGACTGCCGTTCCACTCGCCCACCACATAGCTAAGGACCGACTCGGTTCTATTCATACCCTGCCCGCCGAAGCTCTGGTGTTCATCCTGCAACGCAAGTGGGACATGGGCTGGGTGGATGGTGTTTTACAATACTCTGGCCACGGTTTGCTTTTGATTTACTCTTTCTGGCGGATGGCACGACGGAAAATTCCTCTTTGGCTCTTCGTGTATACTTAATGTACTAGATAGACAATATGAAAAAAACAGTGCAAGCTCAAATTTTTGCGGCGGGTTGAAAGAAAAACGCGTTGTAGGTATTAAAAAAAAACGCGCTGGATTAATTGGGCAGATCTTCCGCCATATGACACCACCGCATGTAACCACGAAAGATCTCTGGATCGAAGAGTCGATCATTGGAACTTCGAGAACATTCACGACAGGCTGCCAGTGCCCTTCAAAACTTTTCAGAGGAGCTCATAATGCTGGGCATGACTGAATGTGACGAAAAAATGTTTTCACTGACCTGAGGAGATGGACACGAACCATACCAAATATTATCACATGGAACATGAGCAAAATGACATCTATACACCGTACATACAATATGGATACAAATATAAATATGTTACAAATCGATTTACAATGAAAGATGAGGTGACGCATATATCACTTGTGTATCAATCCTAACCTGCGCGTTCAGGTTCATATGCACAACAGCCCACAGCCTCCAGGAATCGGTTACGTTCTTCCTCTCTTCGGCAAAGGACACTGTTACCGGCACCCATGCACTTCCCATCGGCACAACGCTGACCAACACCGTTCGAGCTGATGACCTGAAACCCGACTGACGAACCTAAGAGGATAGAGGGATCTGCCAGGCATCCCTTTCCCGGATCGCGGCGTAGAGGGGGAAGCAGACAGGGTAGAGTCGACGGATCAGACGCATAATTATAAACACGCATACGTT
>JBBPOJ010000972.1:0-17835 GCA_038091395.1 Leccinum rimulosum
CTTTCCCTGTAGATGCAGATAATCGTCGTCGATGTGATGTTAACGTCATCCAATAGCGTTCCAGTCTCGAAGCTTCCTGATCTCGTGTACGAGACAAAGCAGGACATTCAGGAACTGGGGCTTGTATCTACCATTGTAGGCCACGTCGGCGATGGTTCGTCTACAGTTCTGTTTCTAGTTCACTTCTATAAGGAATTTACCAACAGGCAACTTCCATGCACTGCTTCTCTTCCGGAATGACGAAGAGCGGGCAATGGTAGAAGAAGCTGTCCACCGAATGGTCGAACGTGCAATAAAAATGGAGGGTACATGTGAGTTCCTTTCATATAACTCTCGCATTTCTCAGTGTTATTGATTGTACACTCTAGGCACGGGTGAGCACGGTGTGGGCATCGGCAAGCGTGAATACCTCCATTCCGAGCTGGGTGAAGGCACTGTGGAGCTGATGTGGACAATCAAAAAGACGATTGATCCTCTGGGATTATTTAATCCTGGCAAGGTTAGTACATGTAACTCTGGTTTAACCACTGAGCTAAATTGGGTCTTCATTCTCATCGCGATAGTTGTACCCAGACAGGAGCATGAAAAATATGGGGAAGCATTGATACGTGTCTGACTGTTAGCAGGGTCTGGATGTTGGAAGTGTAGGAATTTGTGATGCAGATCATGACAGTGTGTTATAGCATGGATACATTGAGCACTAGGAAAACCATACGCACAGAAACTTTGGTTGGCTATCCTTGGAAAGCGACCCCTTTCTTTGTTGTTTCTGCAAGTCCGCCTCCTGCAAACCCAGTACCTGACAAAAGGATGAGCGTAAATGAATGGTGGAACATTGCAGCGTGGCGATAGAATCGCAGTTGCACATACATACCTTCCCTCTTGAGCTCGACAATGTCAGAGTCGGTCAATTTCCGATCGCAAACAATGCACTGGCTAGCTGGCCGTACAAGGGAATCTGTGCAAACCTTGCAGACAATATGGGAACAGGGCCGCATCACTACAGGTTATATATATGAACCACTTATACCTCGATACCAACAAAGTGAAGCACACGTACGGTATAGTATTTTATTATTCGAGAAATTGGTTTTGCAAGAAGGACATATCGGATTCTTCGGCTCTTCGGGCTTTCTCACCTCGTTGCTTGCAGGTGTGGATTCTGTCGAATGCGCATTGGAAGAAGCCGGGAATGAGAATTGAACAGGAATAAATAATTTCAAGCTTCGCATATACAAGGTAAGACTGGGTTTCAGGTTCTTCTGAAATGATACGCACTTGATCGCATGAGGTGGATTCCCTCCTCGACACATCGTTTGAATCTTTACGTCTTTCAATGATGATGGTGGACCATTCGATGTGTAGGTAGGCGTCAGCGACGGTAACCAGAAATCTGGCAATTTATGCCGCAGTGCCTCCGCCTGTTCTCGTTCTATCAATCTGAGGGCTGCCTCCTCAGCCTCCCTTGCGAGCATATCGACAGTCGAACTGTCGAAATCAAGTTTCCGTTTGCCAGCGCGACCTGCGAAGAGTTCGCTGGAAGATCAGGATGCATGGGTGGTACCACAAAAACGCACCCTCTTTAGCAGAGTCGGCGCCAGACGTCGAGGCAATAGCAGGCAAATTGGCAGATAAACCGAGTTGACCCTTCTCGAAATCTCGCAGAACTCGCTCCCTTGCGGCTTCTAAGGCGCGTCTTTTTTCTTCTTCTGTCTCTTTTTTGAGCTTTTCTAACCGGTCTTTCTGTCTCTTGATATCCTTCTTCTGGTTCACTGCGTGGACCTGAGCGTTTCAATCGCAAAGTAAAACATCGGATCGCGTACGGAGGTCAGTGTATGCGCACTCTTTGCAGAACAAGTGACCGTGATCGCAAGCAATTGGATCTCGTGCACGCTGTAAGCAGAGAGCGCAGGCATCGAAATTTCGCATGGATTCATTCCCTAGGCGTTGCTAGAGCCCTCTCGGTTCAAATGAATTTACTGACCCTCTCAAACAGTGTACCGAGTACTTACGCGTTTCGTTCCATACTCTGTTTTCTGCTTTTCCGCATACGAGAAAACGGAAGAGGCCGTGTTGTTCTTGCTATGCTTCGTCATGTCGGACGTCAGTGAAGACTAGTGTTGTTTTCCTAATTCAGTGATATCGCACAGCCACGTACACTGGTAGTATCATCAAAGTCCCTCAGGCTTGCTCGACATGATTACCGTGGTTCCAAGCACTCTGTTATATGTACCATATACAACATCAAACATTCTAAACGACGAATGTCGATCCTGATCGACCCAACTACTAGATCATAAAGACGATACAATATCCTTGAGTTGGGTCTTGGGTACGGCATTAGCGAACGCCTTTCTCTTTAACCGTGCATGCGTCGCCTGCTCAAATGCATAAGCAAAACCAATCAGTTGATACTCGCTGTATGCCGTGCCCATGAAGCACAGCCCGAAAGGCATTCCCGGAGTTTTGTCATGCAAAGGGGCGGGTGGGTTTGGTGTCGGTTCAGTAGCATCCGGAAGGAAACCTAGAGGAACTATACGAATTCTCATGCATAAAAATAAACTAGCGAACGCTGATTGAAGTGCGTACCAGATATGAGTGGATATCCCGCAATGGCCGCAGCCTTTGTCGCATAACCTGCATTTCGAAACTGTCTCGGTAATATTTCTACCAGATGAGGGCCGACGTACTGTAGTTTGACGGCAAGACGATTGCGTCAAGTGCGAAATTCTTTAACGTAGCATCGATACCGTCTGTGCGGCCAAGTTGATAATCCTTCTTGACGGCTTCGTAGTACTCTTCGTCTTCCTTGCTTGCCTCAGATCTGTAAAACCTTGCGAAGGACAAGTGTTAGTTGATGGCCCCGAGCAAAAACTCACAGACTCACTGAGACTGGTCGGTGTGATAAGGTTCCGGGAGTTCCTTGTCCTTGTTCTCGTTGTTAAACCGAATGAGATCCGCGAGACCATTGATACCCTCTGGACGTTTTCGAAGCCCTTCGATGTATTTGGTGACTCCGACTTTGAATTCCACAGTAAGAACCAGTTGCTCGTATTGAGATGATGTGAACTCCTCCGTGTTTGGAAATTCAGCAGGGTCTACAATATCTGCACCAAGGGAGCGGAGGACATCCAGGGCCTTGTCAAATTCTGCACTGATCGGGCAGTCATCCTTGATCAGCTTCCGCGGCACACCAAGACGTTTACCCCTGAGTGCGTTTTTATCCAAAGCCTTTGTGTAATCGGGAACCTCGGGTTGTTCCTTAGTTGCTTCATCGTCCTCGTCTTTTCCGGAAATGAAGCGAAGCAAAAGCGCAGCATCTGCGACGGAACGACACATGGGTCCGACCGTATCTTGAGTAGATGATATTGGGATGACTAGACGACGAGTAATCAGCAAACAGTTTCATAGAATTGGTGCTTTGAAAATTCACCTCTCGTACGAGACACTAGCCCAATGGTAGGTTTGATCCCAACGATGTTGTTCTTGCTGCTCGGAGAAACAATAGAGCCGTCCGTTTCCGAGCCAAGGGAAGCAGCTGCGAGACCAATGGCCATCCCGACGCCGCTACCAGAGCTAGATCCAGAGGCATCTCCGTTTGGATAGTACGGAGACAATGTCTGTCCACCCCGTCCAGAGAACCCGTTAGGGACTTTCCCCCGAAAATTGGCCCATTCGGACATGTTGGCCTTGCCGATAAATATAGCACCAGCCTCGCGCAGCTTCGCCGCCACAGGAGAATCGCCTGCGACCTCAGAGCCTAGCAGAGCATGTGATCCTGACACAAAGATGAGGCGCTAGCCGGTCATGATGAGAACGTCAAATATGTACCGGCAGTTGTATGCAAACCTGCAGGGTAGAGCATTAACGCAGATTAGTCCAGGCGTGCGAAATGCGTTCTCACCCTCTTCGTGCAGAGTCGCAATGTTGTCTTTGAGTAGCAACGGGATGCCGTGTAATGGACCACGACCTCCACCGAACTTGCGCTCCGCATCGAGAGCTTCAGCCTGTGTCAAGGCTTGTGGGTTCGTCTCTATGACTGCGTGCAGGGTAGCATTGACATCTTCAATTCGCGCGAGGTACGCCTAGAAAACGCATGAGTCCAGCAAATCGCTGATACCCTGGAATAGGGCCAACCTTGACAAGGTCTACGCTAGTGAATCGACAGTTCTCAAGGCCCTGCTGAAGCTCAGCAATACCTGCCTCGTACAGATCGGGGAGGGCGAGAGAGTCCATATCTCCAGGCAGTTGGGGATTGAGCAAAGAATGCAAGAAAGATAACATCACAAATAAAGACAGATGCGTTTGCGCTCAGATATTGATATTCCCCATCTATGTGTCAGGTGAGCCATAATTGCAAGCAGTGTGTGACTCCATTATCTGGCTGTGGGACAGACTACGTGTCCGCTGGGCAAATTGACACATGGTACTACGAGCCTGTTTTAGTTCAGATTAAACCAGGTGATAACACAGATTGATTACTGGAAGATATGCTTGACTTGACCTGACAGGCCTGAGAGCCTATGTCAACGAGTTGAACTGCAGTACTGGTGATGTCGGTTGGTGATGTCGGTCACAATCGGCGGCGAAGTTGAGGTTACTGCTAGGCAAGCAACCGAGTACTGACACCTCAGTTCATGCAACTCACGAACAGTATGGACTAGCAACGCTAGATTGAAGTTTGATACAACAAGAAATCGATGAACTTACCGCGCCCCTGAGATGTCGATATTAATTTTGGCTGACGCTCCGTCGGTGGATATCGCCGGGACTGACCGTATACTAGTAGTACGGCCCAGGTGGCATAGAGTCTGAGTCAAGCCGAATTAACCGGTAATCCACTTTCAGAAATGAATATTTGAATCATGATGGCAGTTGCGGTACTACAAAGAAAAAAAAATTACTACGTAAGCCGGCTGTAGATAAGTATGTAACATTCGTCCCAGAAGAATTACCCTGGGAGACGGTAAAACCAGGCCACAAGGTATTCCATGGCTCATGGGAGTCATGGCTGCAATCCAAGTGCAACAGATCTCGATCAACATTCAACACGATAGATCAAGACAAAAATAGTTGATTATTACATAATTTTTGAGGTGTAATTTTCATTCTCCGATAGTTGTAACGTCCATGAAGTGCTCCGTGCTTCCTCTTTCAGGGGATGGTTTTCAAGACAACGTCAAATCAGCCAGATCAGAAACTCTGTGTGAAACAGAAATAGCCTCTGAAAGCTGATCTTGATCTTGATCCCTCAGCCACTGACATCCCATCATCTACTATGCAAGCAAGAACACGACGAATCTCTCTTCAAGAAACGCACGAGGCTCGACATTCCTCAAGTGGCAGCGACCGCAAGCCCGCTGACTTGCACGGCTCAGCACATTCTTTCAGGATGGTCCCGAAGGCCTGACTCATCGGCCTGATGTGAAGAAATATTGTCTGTCACAATTTTCCGGATTCAATCATTGTTGTAAGAAGTCGTATGCTATGCTATACGCTGATGCACGGTACACTGGCTGTGGTCGAGGACCTACACAATGTCTGTGTTGATCGTATAATTCCAGTGCACCAATAACCACAAAACTGTACAGTATCGAGGCCGTGTGGTTGCCACGTTACCTTCTCCACTCGGTATTGAATTCACCTTGCTAGTATGGCCACGCATGTAGGTCCAACTTGCAGTACGACCATCAACCTTAGCGATAGCTGGGGACCCGTATGGTGTCAGCATATCACAGACGCATGTATCTCGTGACATATGCAGGGCCTTTTGATCATCATACATTCTAGGTTCCTCTACTACGAGCGGTGGGTTCCAACACGAATTGCACTCTCTTCCCGACGTACTTACGGTGACCAGTTACACCAAGGACCCCATTACACTTAAGTCAGTAGTAAGTCACTATACTTCTCAATTTTTTCAGGTGACATGGGTGTTTGCTCTAGACACCGTTCACATAGTCCTTATGTGTGCAAGCGGTGAGATTCTGCATGCGGAAGCCTGGAAAGTTGTGCGCTAATATTAACATATTCACATTAGTGGGGCAAGCTTTCATTCTGCACTTTGGGGTCGTTAATTTCCTCCTATATATCCATCCGTAAGTAGGCAGGCACTCTCTTCTGAGAGTCCAGTGCTAACGGTTAGTGGCCATAATAGTTGCCGTGAGGATCAGCTCTTCCGTTCATAATGATCGCAGGCCTCACGTCTTGTGGACCAGTCGGTTGTTTCTACCATTTTCATATATCGTATTTGGTTCTGTAGGTGTACTGCGTCGTGAATGCTTGTCATGCGACTCACATCCCTTAAGCGACGAAAAGTCGTTTCAGATGGCTGTTTCCAATTTTCTTGGCACCGTTCATAGTTGCCCAGCTTGGTGAATCCTCTTAGTAGATCTCTACCTCCCGCGACTGAATCAAATACTCAGCCTTGGACACCTGTAAGTGGTGTGCTTCAGCATTAATAAAGTGCATCTGATGATGAATGATTGTGCAGTCCACGCAGTCATAACGAACATTGCCGTTTTTTTCCAGGGCCCTGCTTACGGGTGCGATGCACCCCAGATCCGTCTTTACAGAACTCTGACGAGTGACATTCAGAAAGTGGCTCTCGCACTCGATGGCGTCGCCAGTGTCGATGTCATCGTCATGATCTCTTTATGCACCCTTCTTGGCATGGGGCGGATAGGGTTCGAAAAATGTGTCCCTTTCAGCCTATCCGTGCGTGTATCAACGTTGTTCAACGTGTCCGTCACCCAGCACCGACCGAGTGCTTCTTCGGTTGATTTTCATCACGGTCAACACTGGCCTCTCCTCCGCTCTCTTCGCGTTTCTCGCCTCCATCCTGGTGCGTCTCGACAACGTTTCTTCCTCGTTGCTTTCCCATGTCTCACTTTCCGCCTCTTTGTGTGTGCTATTCCGCCGGTAGCTTGCCGTATACCCCCTCATCGTTATGGCCTTCTTTACCCACTGTACAGCGTATACTGCAACACGCTGCTCGCGAGCCTCAACGCACGCTCATTCGTGCGGGGTAGCGTCGAGCCGCCACACCCGAGCGAGCAGAGGTATGGATGACTTGAGCCTAGAACCTGCTGCGAATGCCGAACCGCCAGCACGCGACTGCCTCTCACCGATCAAGCCACCGAGATTCGCCCGGGCCCCGTCCTTGAGATCGTGCGGCCTTCACATTCATTCGCCCCATCTGTGTCCGAGGGTCCTTGGCAGGCCAGAAACTATAACTGCTGGATTGGCGAGTCACCCAGGAAGAACTGTACAGCCTCCGTGCGATATGTACAGGATGCCATAATATGCTCTCGGAGCTCCTGCGCGAGTCTAGTTGAGCCAAACAAAAACCCGTAAACGTCGTACTGGGAGCCTCGCCTGTCGTGAATATGACTTTTTTTAGGGCATGCGCGTCGCCTAGAAACGACAAAATTTGCACTGTTCGGTCATCATTAGACTGTTAGGAATAGAGCGGATGCGATACCCCAGTGTCCCGTATCTCGAATTGCCTGTGACACACATGCGAACCCACTATGTAAACCGGCAAAAAAGTGACTAAAAAGTTCTGTACGATTCGAAGCTAAACTGCAAAACAAAATAGAAAATGAATAATCAAGAAAAGAATGAATATGAATCAATGAAGGAAAACAAAAGAGAGGGATGGAGAAAACAAAAAAAGTTCGTTAGGTACATAAAGAAGATTATCCATTTTAGTAGTTCCATAGTGGAGAACATGGGTCGTCTTCCCCTAGGTCCGGCCATTGTCGGATGGCAAACCGCCGGCCTTGCGGGGGAAAAGACGAGAGCATAGAAATTCCGAAGTTTTCCCGAGGATATCGTCGTCGGTCGTGGAGAACTACGGAATAGTCCGATAGATCATGTGTGTGTGATTAGAGCAGGTGCAGATGTCTGATAACGCGTAGTTGAGTGTGTGCATGTATGTCCGTCAAATAAGTTAAGGCGGGCCAATGGAGCAGGCCCACGTTGCCCAGTGAGGTTTGCTTTTGGACTAGAGGTGATTAGCGGGAAGAGGTTATGCTATCGTGTGATATAGGCGGGACGGCGTCTGTGGTGGTGACGTCGGCCGGGAAGAGTTTTCCGTAGAGTATCTCCGAGGCCGGTTGGGGTTCGGTTTGCGGAATGTCTGCGCGGGAGAACACACCGTCGGAAACACGAGGCCGAGGGAAAAGAGGGACTCACGTGTCGCGACATGATCATCTTTGCCATAGAAAGTGGTACAGGGTTTTGGTAGAGTGCGGGTGCTAACATCACATCGCTCAGATGTGGGACGCAAACAGATGTGTGGGGAGTACTCACGAGGCGGTTGAAACCGCGGCCCCGTCCGCGGGTACCAGTTGGGGATAGGGAGGGCCTGGGTAGACTTTGCAGACATTCCAATGCCGACACCGTTTCCAACCACCGTGGAAGGTTTTTCCGAGAGTGTTAGCGTGAATGGGAGGGATGCTGGGAGAGTATTCCACTGCAGAGAAGTAACCCAGGGTTTGGCGACAGATGCGAGGTAGAGAAAAAAGCGTTCTTTCTCCTGAGCTTCTGGACGCATAGTGGGACAGACCCAGAGACGCATGAGCAAGAAGAGGATGCGAGCGACGAACAAAAGCAGGAAGGAGGCGGCAGCAGCCATGAAGACGGTAGATAGGCTGGGGAAGGTGGCAGGTACAAGGACCGACATGGTTGAGGGGGAGGAGGAGGAGGAGTATTATTAGGGTTAAAAGGAGGGTCGGGACGGAGATGAGGCCAGTAAAGATGGCACAGACTCACGGGGAGTGGGGCAGGCGACGGTAAGACACAGCCGCAGCAACCATCTTCAAAGACTAGTAGTAATACTCTACTTATTTTGCTTTATTTTTTCTCGAACTCAACTCCGACAGTTATCTTTATTACGTCATAATTATTCTCCGAAACACAATTACCGACTTCCACCAGGTTAACCCTACTCGTCGAAAAATTTTGGTTGTCCGCCGAGTTTCCTTCAAATACAAGTTGGATACGGCGGACTGAGTCTGTCTTCTACTCGTTATTTTTTTTGCAGGCAATGTCACGTCCTTCGATTGGAGGATAACTTCGACTTCCTTCGCGTCCTCAGCAAGCGCACTGCTACCGACGTTACCGTCTTCCGTACTCACGGAGGCCCTCACATCCAATCAGGAACTTTCGAATGCGGTCGAAAAAAGGAAATTAAATGGCCTTTACGGTACTCGGTAAGCGCAGAATCGTCCGAACCAGTTCGAAGTAGCCCTAAACCACTAAAGTACCCAACTCTTCATCCTTACAGAAAGGCCTCGTCCGTAAGTACTTCGAACCAAACCGGGACCACACATCTCTTATCGCCTTCCGACGCTGGCTCCACCGTGACTGAACGGACCCCAATCACGAACAATTCTGCGTTCTAACAACTTGTCTCAACAACCGGCTAGTTACTATCTGATCTGTCTTGCCACGACCGCCATCGGTTACCAACTGTTTCACACCCCGATCGCATGCTACTAGCCTGAGCCCCAGTTTCGGTTCGTACGGTCTATCAGTAGTAATCCTTTGGATGCTTCCGAGTTCCTGCAAAGAACCACACATCATAGTAAGTGGATTAATTGAAGTTCCTTGGGGTCGGCAAATTCGCGTTTATATACTCCCCTTGGAATCTTCCATTCCGATTCCGCCTTTCCGGCCTATCAAAATGCCCATGCCCAAATCAGGCGTGCAGGCACGGTCACGGTATCATAAACAAGTATGGCGCAATCAAGCAGACAAAAATTCGGCAACTTCCCAACACGTCAAGCCAGGTTACCCAATTATCCAAGTGGGAATGTATTTGTCTATTATCGTTCAGCAGGTTGGCCTTAGTAACGGAACTCTAGTATTGAAGCTAGCATGCAAATAAGCACGGCGAAGAGAGACAGGATAAACGATGCCGAATTGCTCTTGTGATAACAGACCCTCGCTTCGGTATCCAGCGCATTATCATCCAACTCCAAGCTTCACGTTCGCAAGGCTCCGCTCATCCAGTCGAGTCGATACTTTGAATACCTTCCTCGATGGCTTCGATCTCTGGAAGTCCCTTACTCTCGTAGTACGTAGCACACCAAGAACAACACTTACGAAGTGCGAGATCCAGCGAGGACAGCCGAGAACAGCTTGTTACCTATTCCCGAGCCCAGCAATTAGGGGAATCAACGAATCAACGAATCGACGATGAACTTACCCATTGCGATCCACAGACTCTGATGGCCGGTTGGTCTATAAACTCCTTGCAATTCCCCTAAACCCCACACTTTTCTGACCTTCTCAGCAACACTTCCCCAATCGAGTCCCGGAGATCTCCAAACCTTCACCCCCCAACAAATGATCATCAAGAAAGAGAAAAAACTTCTAGACAAGTTTTCGGCGTGTATGTAACAGGCATATTGGTCCGCCGAGTTTTCTTCAAATACAAGTCCAGTACGACGGCCAATTTGCCGATGTCTTCTACTCGTTTGTTGTTTTGTATGCAATGTCACGTCCATGTCGTACGTCGATTGGAGGACAACGACTTCCTTCGCATCATTTCAGCAAGCGCAACTGCTGCCGATGTTACCGTCTCCCGCACTCCCGTAGACCTCAGACCGGTCAACCCCACCGATTACCATGAACTCCACTAATAATTACACATATGTATAGATCAAATTCATAAACATGTAGGTCTCCGGGAACATTCACGATGATTCAAGCCAGGTCCGCAAGCCCAACCTGTGAATTAGTGTAATCGAACACACTATATACGCCCTGCAGGAAAGTCATCCCAACGATCCAAAATGCTAGGTCATAGAGTCAGAACGAGTCCAGTGATCATCACATCGAGCGCCGCAAAAGGGGGTTCAGGAAGCGATAAGTCTCACCGTGACGTGAGCGCCGGGCCACGATGGCGCTCAAACAATTGGGAGAACCTTCCTCAGTTGGATCAAGTCTGAGAACTTCGGGAGAAATTTCAAACGACCTGCCACCGAAGGTGAGGCTCACTGTTGGGAATGAGTCGCACGGAACTGCACGGCGGGCTGTCGATAAAAAAAACAGGTACAGAACGCGATCGGAACTCACGTGACCAGACACCAAAGGCTCCATCTTCATCCAGTGTACCGCCAATGCGTTTGTATATTTCGGAAACCCGATCCCAATCTCCGTAGATGTAGTTTGCACCAGTGTCGAAAATAACAGGTATATTTTCGAGGACTGTATCACCATTGACACGAACATTGTCCATGGACACCTGCCAGAATCCCTACATAAATGCCAATGTCAGCAACATCCACTCCCATCTACCATTTTAACTCACAGGAACGGTTACGTGTATATAAGTGATGTCACCCTTGTACAGCATTCTGTTTGCTCCACCGACGTACATCTCGGCCCCAGAAGAAGAGAGTTTTAATGAGAATGTCGGATTGATGAGCCTATTTTGTCTGGCAAGCGATTCAAACAGCGGATCAGCATGAAAATTCGAGATGGTAGGGAAGGCCAATCCCAATAAACCGCCCGCATTCCCATTGTTCGGTAACTGAGAAAAAGAGTACAATGTTGCAGAACCAAAGGTCTGAGTGTCTGCCTAGCCGCGATTGGCGTTAGAAATCAAATGCTCAGATAAGCGATACAAAACATACAGTGAATCCGCCGATGGTTACACGATCAGTATATTGATCACCTCTGACGACAGCTCCATCTGCATATTTGAACCGAAACGACTTCCTCTGGTTCTTGACAGAGTTAGATGATTTGGGATCCCAGAGGTCGCGAACTCCGTAAATCCCAACACAGCCAGTCTGCAGCACCCACAAATCGCTGTGTTGAATTGAACAAAAACAGCCGTATGGACTAAAAGAAAGTACCCACGCTGCACCAGTGTCGATGCGGACTGTGATGTAGATCAGCGTATATATCAGAATGATGCGAGGATGATTTACCCTTAAAGGTCTTGGCAGGAGTGCCAATCGAAATCTCGCCCATCCACATGTTGTCTTCATAAGGGGTCAGCTGGACGCTACTGCCACGCGTTCTGAGTCCGGACTCCGAGTCCCTCCAATTCACAGCGAAAGGATGCATCGTCCCAGTGTTCATCTCGTAATTGTCTAGGCCACTAAGAATCTTCCTAGTAGAAAAAGGTTGAGCAGACCAGATGTAACAGTTCACTCGACGTACTCCTTGATTGATATCCCATGAGAGCTGATTGCGTCAAGATCAATGGTTTTGTTGGAGTCTAGAAAGGAAGACTCTCTGGCGAGCGGTATGGCCATGCCGGCGCCCGCCTTCCTGCTTGGTACAGGCTTTGCAATAGCCGGAGAAAGCAGTCTGCCAGTGACTGCAAATATGGTTATGGTTATGAATCGCATTGGAAAGAACTAAAACCACTCACAGACCTTAATAATGAAAAACAACATTCACAACCATCAGGGATAGAAACAAAACGAATGATACATCATAGGCCAAACTGATGATGATTGAATATGGTAGTGGTGCTGAACAACTTGAGAATGTGGCGCAAAACGAAACTTGTTCCACCCATGATGCATGATGCATGATCATTGATAGGCGTCTCGCAGAGCCCGCGTTAGGGCTGGGCGGATCGCTTAATTTAGGCAGCCCCAGAATTGTTTGCGGGACACCTCAGCCGAAGACTCGGAGTACCGGACCACCTAGGATGAGTGTTCAATTGCAGTTCCGCATCGTCCACTGGGACCGCCAAGTCGTGGTTCCCAAGTGGGAATGCAATCTGTCTATTATCGTTCAGCAGGTTGGCTTTAGTAACGGAACTCTAGTATTGAAGCTAGCATGGAATGACGTATGGCGAAGAAAGACAGGAAACGGTGCGAACTGCTCTCACGATAACACGATATCCAGCGCGTTATCATTGTACTCCAAGATTCACGTTCGCAATTAAAGGCTACGCTCATCCAGTCGAGTCGTTTCGTCATCGATAATGCCTTCCTCGATGGCCTTGATCTCTGGAAGCTCTTTAGTCTCGTAGTACGTGGCACACCAAGAACAGTGCACTTACGAAGCGCGAGATTCAACGAGGACATCCGAGAACGGTTGACATTACCTATTCCAGAACCCAGTAATTAGGGCATTGAACGAATAAACGAATCGACGATGAACTCACCCATTGCGATCCACAGCCTCTGATGGCCGGTTGGTCTACACACCCCTTGCAATTCCCCTTCCGCATCTAAACCCCACACTTTTCCGACCTTCTCAGCAACATCCGGTCCACAGACTTCCCCAATCGAATCTCGGAAGTCTCCAAAACTGCACCCCCAAACGAATGATTATGGTCGAATACGATCATCAAGAAGCGGAGGTAAACAGATGAAGGTGAGTAAAAGCGCAACTCACCCTGTCGCGAATACAACTACATCCCCTTGCAACACCGTTTCGTCCTCGAGCACCACACCTTCTTCCACGAATTTTCGGATGCCAGGAGTACCTTTCACCTTTATAGCACCGTTGATTATATCCTGGCAAGAACCAATATCTGGTCGTGCAACCTGTCAAAACAAATCAAGGATGGACGAGACAGATATCACGACTGACCGACGCAAATACCTCCGCCCCTTCCTAATATTAAAGGCAGAGACCCTGTTCCATCAGGACCAAGATATGTCTGAAACCCAGCTGTTGCTAGGTTGTCGAGGAGCTCCCTATTTGCCAGGTTCATGCGACAAGATAGCCGATAGATCTGGTGCCACTTACTTGTCGATTCCATTCGCGATACGCGCTACTGACGCTTTTAACAAATACTTTTGGGTTGCAAATGGCAACGCTGAGCCCAGTACGTCAGCAAAGTCAACAGGAAAGTGATCATTGTACGTGTCTATATTCCACGTGAGCGAAAGGGTAGGTAATAATGCGGACTTGGTCGTACCTCCGAGACGAAGAGCCAAAGTTTCCCTAGAAGTTACGTATATGGGCGAACGCTGGATCCTATAGATGATGGCCTGTTAGTGGGAGAAAGTCTGAAACGATTGAATGTCGGATACATTGTAACATCCCACCCATGGTAACAGAAATCGTGAGCAATATCGTGGCCTATGCACACCTGATTATGCTTCCGAAACTAATCTAGAGGGATACGCCAAACCTGAATTGCCAGCGCCGACAACAATCAGCTTCTTTCCCTTATAGTCTTCCACAGAACTATATTGGGTAGAGTGCAGAACAGAGCCGCGAAATAATTCCTACACAAGATTTCGACGTGATCCCAAGGTTCAGCATGGCTGAAAGAGGACATACCTTTCCTGGGAGATCAGGCATCTGTGGATGTCCACCACCGAAGCCGGTCGCAAAAACAAGGTGCTTGATGGTCATCGTCCTCGTCTGTCCGCCGCGATTTATGACAACTTGCCATGTCTTTGTGTCATCGCTGAACGTCGCGCTCACTACCGAAGAGGAAAGCCAAACGTTCAAGTCGAGGGCGGTTGCGTAGCATTCGAGCCAATCGCCAAACTATTGATCATCCGAGTCAACCACTACAAGAACGGGTGTGTGAATCAAAGGTACTGCACTTTTGGGGCAGGGGAATGAACAGGCCAGGACGGCGGAAAGCTGATCAACCGCAAGATGATCAGTGGGTCGAGTAGTAGTAACCGAGTTATAGATTTCACTCACTCCAGGTATGGCATTCGATTGGCCCCTTGTGTCAGCGTCAGTAAACACGCATCGTAACAAGCATCCCGCGGATCGACTCACACACTGTATCGTGCAGACATAACGTCTTGTACCGCGTCCTCCACTGCCGCAAATCACTTTAGCATGTCTACAACGGACACAACAGCGATCGTACATTATCGCCGACCCGCTTATTCTTGTCGATGACGACCGTAGGGACGCCGAGACACTTGCCGCCGCCTCCAGTCCGCAGTGACCAGCACCAATAATAAGGACCGTCGGATCCCCACCGACAAAGTCGATCTCACGTCGGCGTCGATCCTCCCAGCCTTCGGGGTTTGATTCCAAGAGAGGGGCACGCAAGGCGCCGATCTGAGAAAGTGGACATCGTTGCAGGTTGGGTATAGTCACGGCTGGGTCCACTCACCTTTTCTGGGAATGCCTTGAGCGCCTGGAGCCGAGTAAGTAGGGACCACGCTGTCCACGTGCCGTCGGGCGTTGGGACCAAGAACGCGACCGCGATGCCCTTGCCGTGTATCGTCTCGAACTCGAAGCAGAATCGGAGAAACACAAGGTCGGGGAACGGTTTGATGATCTTCGGGCCTCGTATCGCGTCTTCAAGGAGGCGGAACGTTGACAGACCAGTCGCTGCAAGACGGGCCCCGAGCATGCGCCGGATGAGGACGTGGCCGCGGATTGTCCTCAGGTCCCAGGTTAAGGCGAGAATGTCCTTCCAGAAGCCGCACCTGTGGAAGAGCGACTTGAGCGAGTCTAGGTCCTCGCTCGATACGCTGGCCTCGAACGCAGAGAGCCACTTCTTGGCTTGCTCTTGTGGGGATACGTCATCGATGGAGGATGCATCGACGTCAAGGTGCTGGAGGGTTGGGCACTCGTCAATCATTTTTAACTGTGGTCAATGTTGGTGGATGTCGGTAATTTTACATACCCAGCGTTATTATATCCTAGAGGACGGCAAAAAAAATTAGCTCGCAGCTCGAAATTGGCGGTGTCACGGTTCCGTTCCGACCTGCGCGGCGCAATGAAGTCATGGTAACTTTGATGGGAGGGATAAATCCATCATGCAGAGCTCCAGTCTCAGGCTCTTCGTAAGCCCGCAGCCTTCTGCTATCTGGGTTGCCATTGCCTGCCACTCCGAGAACGTTGTATCGGGTAGCCGGAGGTACTAGAAAGGAGTCAGAGAAGTGGCAGGGGTCCATACGAATGTTGCCGTTGGGTCTGAATTACCGTATCAACACAGCCAGAAACGTGATCGTGACGTTGATCTCAGCAGGTAGCCAAGTGATCTCAGACTTGATACAACGCCTTCTATGGCTTATAAGCTGTACACGTTACGACGAAAGATGATGAACATACGAATGCGAGATGCAAACGAACAGCCAGCCGGGCAATAATTTAGTGGACTCACGACGTATTCGGAGAGAGGAACTTTGTACCTGCTGCGGACGGAATCCTGTCCCGTCCGAGTCTCCACACCCCATGCATTTTCATTTTGACTTGGTCGCACCTCCGAGAGAAAGAGAGCCAACGCCTGCCTAGAAATTACGGATATGGGTGAACGCTGGATACCAACCACCATGAGAAACAATGTACTTCACAGTCATTGTTCTTGGCCTCTCGATCGACGGTAACTTGCCAGGTCTTCGAGTCTTGACTGAATTCTGCACTCGTAATCGGGAAGGAAAACCAAACATCTAGGTCGAGGGGCGGTTGCATAGCATTCGAGCCAATCACCAAGTTGTGGATCATCAGCGACTATACATACGGAGGGTCGATTGGAAGTACATACTGGACCTTTCGAGCAGGGCAGGCAACAGTCGGTGGTAAACTGATCAACAACTGATCAGTCCATCGAGCAGTAGTGACCGAGTGATCAATCCTACTCACTCCAGGCACGGCATTGTATTGTACCTTTGCATCCGGCGTCACTTCTGGAGACAATGAGCGCGTATTCAACATCATGCAGATTGACTCACACTCATGATGATGCAACGTCTTGTACCGCATCCTTCACTACCGCAAATCACTTTAGCATGCCTATACAGAGAGAAAAGTAATCGTACGTTATCTCCAACCCACTCGCTCCTTTCAATGACGTGTAGGGACGCCCTGACAAGCTAATAGTCTCGCCGCCACTCGAGTACGCTGTGATCAGCACCATGATGAGGTCGGTCGGATCCCCGCCAGCAGGTCCTCCCAGCTCTCGTGGTCTGCCCACGAGGGAAGGGCACACACAGCGCCTATCTGAGAGATCAGTTGCCAAGGGAATACTAGCTTGCGTATGCTCACCTTCTCTGCCTTGAATGCGTGGAGCCGAATGAACAGGGACCAAGCTATCCACATGCCGTTGGGCGTCGGAACCAAGAACGCGAGCGCGATGCTCTTACCATGTCGTTTCGAATTCGAAGCAGAAGCAGACGAACAGCAGGTCGGGGAGCGGTTTGATAATCGTTGGTCCCCGTATTGCGTCCTCCACCTGTTCCGCCATACTGGACTCCTTTCAGATGCCGCCAGTCCTTGTCACCACCGCGGAAGTGGCCACATCCTCCACCAAGTACAGGGCATTCAATTGTGAAATTGTTATCCCTTTCATCGGGAACAAAAGCGTTCGGGTAATTTGGCTCTACGGGCCTCTGACATAACAGTAGTATGTGGGGTAAGAAGGCAAAGCACAAACAGGCACTGTTCACTATCTCGACATGTCTTTCATCCAGCATGGATGGCTTCATCATGGATAATGCCTTCTTCAATGGCTTTAATCTCTGTAATCATCATCAACAGTATGTTGCGACAAAGAAGGATGGACATACGAAGTGCGAGGTGCAACGAATGAAATCGCGAACGACCAAGGTTGCCTATTCCAGAGCCCGGTAATCAGGGGATCTATGATACGTTCGGAGACAGGAACCTACTCATGGCGATCCACAACCTCGGATGGCCCGTCCGTCTCCATACACCTTGCATTTCCCCTTCCGCATCCACATCCCATACCTTTCCGACTTTCTCAGCAACGTCTGGTCCACACACTTCCCCTACCGAATCGCGTAAACTTCCAAAGCTTTACCCCCACCAACAAGCCATTATCGTCAACCATGATGGTTTAAGAGATGAAGCGGCGCGAGCCAACGAAAGGGGGACTCACCCTGTTGCGAATACGACAACATCCCC
>JBBPOJ010000973.1:0-17831 GCA_038091395.1 Leccinum rimulosum
CACGCAATCACAATTGACGTACGCTGAGCTATAAACGCCAAATCGAAGACCTAAACCGTGGATGTAATCCCCGAGAGCGCCCATGCCAGACGGTATACGTGTCTGATTCCATGTGATATCCCCAGACGACGTGCGTTCGTTTGATTTCCAACCACAGTCCCTGGTGATGCCCCACGGGGAGACTATATGTGAGCACGACACATGGTTCCAACAATCGGCGGGTGCGACTTACATATTGACGTACTGGTAACCGAGATCTTTCAAGCCCAAATTTACGAGGGCCTCCGCAGCATCGCGATAATTGGATTCGTTAGTGTTGCATCTGTAGAGTACGCACGCAGTTAATTCAATCGCTCCTAGGATACAGACTGTGGGAACTGACCCAAACACATTGTATGGGTTGAATCCCATCGGCGGAGTAAGAGCAGCGTCATTGAGCAGACCCAAGCCTACTGCCCTCCCGGAGAGGAGGGCGACAACAAAGAATGTGGCAGCCATGGAAGACATCTCGCGTGGATGACCGGGAGCATTCCCGACGTCCGTGTCCCATTTATGCTCTGGCGCATGCCTGCTTGTCATAAGTGTATTGTCGTGAGTAATTGGCCAATGTCAGCAAATGCTCCCGAGTTTGAAATGTTCTGTTAGCGGCGAGCCTTGAGGATAGATCATCAGATCGTCGGAAGCAGACAAAGCGGTTCGAACGCAGCCACAATGGCTCGGAGCAGGAATTCGGCTCTGAGCCTGGGACTCACCAGTGAAACGGATAATGTTTCCATCGATCCATCAATCCATCAAACCTAACTGAGAAATGGTCGACGATCAATAGATGATCAACATTTCAACAATCAATCTGAGTCCTTTATACATACTAGGCATGGTCGTCGATTGGTTGATCATGCCATCATGATCCGATGCATGATGAATCAACCATCAACCTATTTTTCAAACTCCGCAGTAACCAAATTCCGATCCGATGACCTCGGAGGTGCCGGTGAAGGACTGACGTTTAAACCAACTTGAACACACCGAGGCCCTATACTTTTCATTGATTGAAAGAGTCGCTGAAGCGTGCTCTGACGGGCAGGCTCATAGTAAAGTTGGGGGTGGCACCCCGGGATTTTCCGGATTCTCCGACATGAATCAGAACAGTAACATTTTCTTCTTTCAGGGCCCAAATTATCGAATGGTACATCCCAAATCTCCTACTTCTAACCACTCCTTCACTTCTGTACTTCAAAGCTATAGAAATCAGGTGCCAACCCCGCGTCGTTCGAAAAGGTGACATTGTTGTGTGTACCAGGCAGAAATCCTTCCAAGCTGAGGAAATATCCATAGGAAAGTATGTCCCAGGACTACGAGCGCCAAGGAGACAAACATGAAAAAGAAAAAAAAAAGATTAGCAAATTATCTCGCCTTAGTCGAAAATTATCACGTACCATTCCCGAGATTGGCATCTCCACTGTAATTGTTGGTCCGGCGTTCACACTGACCCAATAAATCCTACAGTTTGAACAGTCGGTGTTCTTGAACGTGTAATCCGCGTTAATGTAGGTGATGCGCGTTAGTTTCGTGCCACCTTGGCCGCCGTCGATACCGTCAAGTGTGATCCACCCGCCATTGCCGATGTTGTCCGCGACCGTGACTCCACCGCTCGTTGTCCGCAACGCGCTTCCACCGCCTAATTGGTTCGAAGACGAGCTGGCATAGTAATAGTTGAAATCGTACGATCCTGCAGGAACTCCGCTGGCAAGTTCGTAAGCCAGCGTGCCGTGCGCTTCCACTGTCGCAGCATACGATCCCTTGATATTGCCAAGGGATTTGCCGTTCCACAGATCGGTAAGTACCGCGGAGGCAAGGCCGACGTCGGAAAAATTGAACGTGATTGTCTGGGGCGTGTTCTGCCAATTCAAAAGCACTGAGGACGAATTTCTTGAGCACATGGACGTGAATCAGGGTTGCTCAACAGCTGATGACTCACATGCTACCGTCGATCCTTTCTCGAGTGGACCTGCCCAAACGTCATACTGGTTCGTGTACCTTCGCTTGAACTCGATTGACTGTCCCAGCGTATCTTGCTGAGACCCAAGGTGAGTCACGATATACCACAGCTACAGTGTCCAAGATATCTCACGTTGACTGCAATCAACCGCTTGTTCTTCAGGATGTTCAGTGCATCGGGTGAAATCGTCGTGAGGTTCGTCGATATGAACAAAGGGGACCTGAATGAACAACGATATCAGGTTTCCTGGGCCTGAAATTATACTGAGAGTGACTTGCTTTGCAGCGGCCCAGAACGCAAACTGCGTCATCCATTCTGCTTTAGTCATACCCTGGTTTCCGACCTGGAGTAAGTCGAGATCATTCCATCCATGTGGTCCACCAAACTTCGTGACCGGGACGAGTTGATTGATGAGACGGTGTAGATCTTCGAACGACGCCCCCATGGTGCCACTGAATTCCAGCGTATCATTCAGCAAATGCAGCGAGGGTAGCGAATGCCAAAAAAAGTGGCACATACGCGATTCTCCAACTGTTCGCAATAGGGTCGATCCATCTTGCCGGGTCCTGGATGCCCCACTCATTGATGGAATACACGATAGGGCGAGTAGTTGCGGCGATCGCGTCTCGCATAGTTGCGAAGTCGGACTAGCCCATTCCGATTGTGAGTGAGAACTGGAAGAGGAGATTCACAGATTGACATTACCTCTTCGTTGATTGAAGGATTGTAATCGACGAAGTCGGTCGCGCTCACCACGAAACAGTTGTCAACCTGAGCGCGAGATTGAGCGTTGCGAGCAAGTAGACACTAGTGTAGGGGTGAAAAAAAAACGTGACGAACCTTTAAGAGATCCGCACCCCACGCAGCGTACGTATATGCGTCAGGTTGTTCGAAATTTTTACTTCCAATCCAATGCTCCCATCCGCCGGCAAGGTCGCAAGAATAGGAGCCGCTGGCGAACAGGTGTATCATCGATATGAGTCATTCGCAGTTAGTAGGATGCACTCACATATCGCCTTGAAGTCCGAACCGAAGGTCCAAACCGTGTATGTAGTTTCCGAGAGCAGGAATGCCAGACGGTATCATGGTCCAATTCCATTGTAACTGGCCCGTCGAACCTGAGGTGCGTTGGTTCGATTGCCAACCACAATCCCTAGCGTTATCCAGAGAGTCTGTAAGCAGGGTACATTGAAAAGTCGATATGTGACGCACATATTGAGGTATTCATAACCAAGATCTTTCAAGCCCAACTTTACCAGGGCGTCTGCGGCAGCCCGATAATCGTCTTCGGTAGTGTTGCATCTGTAATGTACGCACGCACTCCAGTCGATCATTGCAGGGGCAAGGACTAGCGAGGTACTGACCCAAAGGCATTATATGAGGACCACCCCATCATTGGCGTAGACGCAAGATCGTTTTGCAAGGCGAGGCCTACTGTCCTCTCCGAGAGGAGTGCAAGGACGAAAAACACAGAAGCCATGGAAGCCATCGGTATGGACCAACGTCTGGTGTTGCCAGCCTGTCACCTTATCTCATTTATACTGTAGAACGTGATGTCCTGATGTCCTGCTTGGCATGTGCACTGCATGGTTTTGACTGGACCCGGGCGGCTGCAAGTGTTAGCAAATGCTCCCGAGATTGAGAACATGTAAGATCATGCCGTTGAGATGATGATGACAGCCGCCATGTGTATTGACTTGGCTTTGCATAAAGCGATCAATCGAAGGACCTTGACACGTTTGAAATTTGATGGGTGAACGAAGTTAGTAACTGATCATCAATCATCAATCAAGCTTACAAGTTGCGCCTGCATATGTATGATTCCTTTTTGTTTGGACAAGCGCATGTATCATGTAGCAAGTCACCCGGATAACCTAGTTCTACATAAACGCTAAGGCGGCAGCCGGTCCAAGGAAATGCACTTACGCACGCCTCATCGGTATGTGGGGCAGTGTGGGGTTCCGTGAGCTGTCTACGTTGCCTCGGTAGTGTCAGAGGGCCGGTAAAAAGACGGGGGTCCAGATGTGATGAGCGGTGCGGCGGGTGCTTTATTAGCGTGCGGTCGAGGGACAATCGGGTATCGAGTTTTGATATCAAGAGATGTGGTGATGGACTGCAGTGTGTATTTTAATGACCTACCAGCTGGTAGTACGAGTTCAAGGAGCACCTGGGGTTACATAACATTTCACAATAACAATTTTACGTAGCGGGTAAATTTAGGAAGCGTGTGGACGATCTATGCGTATCTATGGTGATAGGCTAGAGCATGTAATTGACACTCTTAACATACAGCTAGCTAGATTTTTTAGGTACTATCCTTGTCACCTGTCCACGCGGATCGACCACCATCTACCGGCTACATTTCCATCGCTCGGAGTCGATTTCCGGATGTGTGATTCTCACTGGACTTGAATCGACCATCAACCTATTTTTCAAACTCCGCAGTAGCCAGATTCCGATGACCTCGGAGGTGCCGGTTCGGAAGGACTGACGTTTAAACGAACTTGAACACACCGAGGCCCTATACTTTTCATTGATTGAAAGTCGCTGAAGCGTGCTCTGACGGGCAGGCTCATAATAAAGTTGGGGGTGGCACCCCGGGATTTTCCGGATTCTCCGACATGAATCAGAACAAAATCTAACAATGTCTTTTTTCAGGGCCCAAATTATTGAATGGTACATCCCAAATCTCCTACTTCTAACCATTCCTTCACTTCTGTACTTCAAAGCTATACAAATCAGGTGCCAAACCCGCGTCGTTCGTAAACTTGACATTGTTTCTACCAGGCAGAAATCCGTCCAAGCTGAGCAAATATCCATCGGAAAGTATGTCCCAGGACTACATCACCGAGCGCCAAGGAGACAAAATTGAAAAAGAAAGAAAAACGATTAGCAAATTATCCCGCCTTAGTCGAAAGTTATCACGTACCATTCCCGAGATTGGCATCTCTATCGTAACCGTTGGTCCGTCGTTCACACTGACCCCATAAATCCTACAGTTTGAACAATCGGTGTTCTTGAACGTGTAATCCGCGTTAATGTAGGTGATGCGCGTTAGTTTCGTGCCACCTTGGCCGCCGTCGATACCGTCAAGTGTGATCCACCCGCCATTGCCGATGTTGTCCGCGACCATGATTCCACCGCTCGTTGTCCGCAACGCGCTTCCACCGCCGAATTGGTTCGAAGACGAGTTGGCATAGTAAATGTTGAAATCGTACGATCCTGCAGGAACTCCGCTGGCAAGTTCGTAAGCCAGCGTGCCGTGCGCTTCCACTGTCGCATTATACGATCCGTTGATATTGCCAAGGGATGTGCCGTTCCACAGATCGGTAAGTACCGCGGAGGCAAGGCCGACGTCGGAGAAATTGAACGCGATTGTCTGGGGCGTGTTCTGCCAATTCAGAAGCACTGAAGACGAATTTCTTGAGTACATGGACGTGCATCAGGGGTGCTCAACAGCTGATGACTCACATGCTACCGTCGATCCATTCTTGAGTGGACCTGCCCAGACGTCATACTGGCCCGTGTACCTTCGCTTGAACTCGATTGACTGTCCCAGTGTATCTTGCTGAGTCCCAAGGTGAGTCACGATATACTACAGCTACATTGTCCAAGATATCTCACGTTAACTGCAATCAACCGCTTGTTCGTCAGGATGTTCAGTGCATCGGGTGAAATAGTCGTGAAGTTCGTCGATATGATCAAAGGCGACCTGATTGAACAACGATATTAGGTTTCCTGGGCCTGAAGATCTGTTATACGGAGAGTGACTTACTTTGCAGCGGCCCAGAACGCAAACTGCGACATCCATTCTGCTTCAGTCATTCCCTGGTTTCCGACCTGGAGTAGGTCGAGATCATTCCATCCATGTGGTCCACCGAACTTCGCGACCGGGACGAGTTGATTGATGAGACGGTGCAGATCTTCAAACGACGCCCCCATTGTGCCACTGAATTCCGGCGCATCATTCAGCAAATGCAGCGAGGGTAGCGAATGCCAAAAAAAAGTGGCACATACGCGATTCTCCAACTGTTTGCAATAGGGTCGAGCCATCTTGCCGGGTCCTGGATGCCCCACTCATTGATGGAATACACGATAGGGCGATTGGTTGCGGGGAGCGCGTCTCGCATAGCTGCGAATGCGGACTAGCCCGTTCCGATTGTGAATGAGAACTGGAAGAGGAGATTCACAGATTGACATTACCTCTTCGTTGATTGAAGGGTTGTAATCGATGAAGTCGGTCGCGCTCACCACGAAACAGTTGTCAACCTGAGCGCGAGATTGAGCGCTGCGAGCAAGTAGACACTAGTGTGAAGGTGAAAATAAATGTGACGAACCTTCAAGAGATCCGCACCCCACATAGCGTACGTATATGCGTCATATTGTTCGAAATTTTTACTTCCAATCCAATGCTCCCACCCGCCGGCAAGGTCGCAAGAATAGGAGCCGCTGGCGAACAGGTGTATCATCGATATGAGTCATTCGCAGTTAGTAGGATGCACTCACATATCGCCTTGAAGTCCGAACCGAAGGTCCAAACCGTGTATGTAATCTCCGAGAGCAATAATGCCAGACGGTATCATGGTCCAATTCCATTGTAACTGGCCCGTCGAACCTGAGGTGCGTTGGTTCGATTGCCAACCACAATCCCTAGCGTTATCCAGTGAGTCTGTAAGCAGGCCAGGTCGAAAAGTGGATATGTGACGCACATATTGAGGTATTCATAACCAAGATCTTTCAAGCCCAACTTTACCAGGGCGTCTGCGGCAGCCCGATAATCGTCTTCTGTAGTGCTGCATCTGTAATGTACGCACGCACTCCAGTCGATCATTGCAGGGGCAAGGACTAGCGAGGCACTGACCCAAAGGCATTATATGAGGACCACCCCATCATTGGCGTAGACGCAAGATCATTTTGCAAGGCGAGGCCTACTGTCTTCTCCGAGAGGAGTGCAAGGACGAAAAGCACAGAAGCCATGGAAGCCATCGGTGTGGACTAACGTCTGGTGTTGCCAGCCTCTCATTTATACTGTAGAACGTGGATGTCCTGCTTGGCATGTGCACTGCATGGTCGTGACTGGACCCGGGCGGCTGCAAGTGTTAGCAAATGCTCCCGAGATTGAGAACATGTAAGATCATGCCGTTGAGATGATGAAGACAGACGCCATGTGTATCATTGACTTGGCTTTGCATGAAGCGATCAATCGAAGGACCTCGACACGTTTGAAATTCGATGGATGAATGCCGATGAAGTTACTGATCATCAATTGATCATCAATCGAGTTGCGCCTGCATATGTATGACTCCTTTTTGTTTGGACAAGCGCGTGTATCACGTAGCAAGTCACCCGGATAACCTAGTTCTACATAAACGCTAAGGCGGCAGCCGAGGCAGCCGGTCCGAGGAAATGCACTTACGCACGCCTCGCCGGTACTGTGGGGCTCCGTGAGCTGTTCACGTTGCCTCGGTAGTGTCAGAGGGCCTGGGCAGCGTTACACCCACTGAAACCTCGGGCGTGGTTTGGGCGTGGTGACCCGGGGTCCAGACGTGATGAGCGGTGCGGCGGGTGCTTTACTAACGTGCGGTCGAGGAACAATCAAGTATCGAGTTTTGATATCAAGAGGTGGTGGTGTGGGACTGGCCGGAGATGACTTGATGACTGCGCAACGCAGGGCCCATATCAGGTGTGCGGATTCAGAGAAGAGGATGCGTTGAAGACGGGCTTTGCCCAGGGCTTGTGGATTGGGTTGGGGTGTGTCGGCAGGTGACGGGGTGACGGATCCGCTGCCGAGGATGGTGCCGAGTGTGGGCGGCTGCCGCGTCCGAAGCTCGGGGGACAGAGTTGTTGGGCGAGGCGCCAGACTGTTGTGCGTTCAGGGCTGGTTCAAAGGAGGATGTGGTCGAGGGACCCAAGCAGAGGGTGCTCTTGTCTGGTGGAAATAACATGAGCTAGCGCTGTCCTTTTTGGACTATACTGCTAACCGACAGGGGTTTTTGTTCTCTTCAGGTCATAATAATGGGACTACCTATGTTTGACATGGCTCGCTCTGTGATTCGAAGCACCAATCCGAGCAGAGTTTCCCGTTCCCTTACTGGTGCTTCGTTTGTAGACCAGATGGTACTACGTACGGATCCGCAATCCAGTAAAAGTCCACTGCCTCGCTGGAATGTGTTGCACAGCCGACCGACCACCTCCATGCTAAGCAAGAAGGCCGGGGGTGTCCTGCGACCGTGTTGGTCTCGGATGGTTTTCAGAACCCAATCCCCCCTTTTACGAATGCCTATGTCCTAAAGGGACACTTTGATGGGACTTGGTACAAGGTGGTGTAGCAACCTTGTGAGTGGCAAATGAGCCACCTCTTTGTCCGAGTGGAGTTAATGCTCCTCCACACCTCCTTTACTAAGGGAGGGCTCGGCGGGTTTGACATCCAACTCTCTGACCACCAGAACGAACTATGAAACAGCTGTGAGAACTGGACAGCCATGCGCGCACGGCTACAAAAAAAGGGCCAAGTGACGAGCACAACAATTGGAAGAATACCCACCCGGCATAGTCTACTGTCATTCCGGACAGGGCAGAGCGCGACTAGTGTCACTGAAAACCTCCTTTTCTAGAGGGCTCCCTTGCATAGTATATTAGAGCCGGCTGGGAGATGCGCCAATGAGCGTGTCCTTTGCCAACGCTGAGCGGAGGACTCGGTGGGATGCCAGCGCATCCTTCGACGAGCGTGTCATTTGACACCTTCACCTCCTTTGCTAAGGGAAGACTTTCTGAGAAGTGGGGCGAGCCGTCTTGACCATCAGACGCGAGTGCGCGAGTTACTGGGGGAGTGCTGTGCGATGTCCATTTGAATGACCTACTACTAGGTCTAAGGTAGTACGAGTTCAAGCGCACACAGGGTCCCCGACTCCCACGATAGTGGGGAGGGTTTTGTCAGGCGCAAAAATCAGCTCTCTGCAAAAGGGTTCGCTTATGTAAACGATTGCTTATGTCAAATTACGTAACGAAAAAGATTACTAGTGCTCAGTACTAGTGACGACTGTCTTTCAACTTGCCCCTCTCGTCGACACCATTCATCATGTGGGTTTCGCTATCACTTTATTTTCTCCTCATCTTAATTTCTTGGTTACAGGTTCATAAACAAGCTTCCTTGTCGTGCTGCATGCGTTATTGATAACTGTAATGTACATACAAACCCATTGTGCAAAATATGAGTATGCACATCCAGACAAACTCGTTCGCAGCAAATATATGTCAGACCGAATTCCCGGCTCCTTTTGCGGAACTAAGGAACTTCGAGGGTTTTCGGCGGCATGATTATCACGCTGCTCCTTGAGTTACATTGAAATAGGTGGCTCCGACCGAGGGGAGTCGGGGACTTGGCGCAGGCGCGCCGCTACGATCGTATACTTGGCTTGCCACAACAGGTATCAACGCTAAACTGGGTATTATAAATATAAGCCGTCGCAAAGTACAACATGGTATAATTAGAGATAAAAAACGAGTCATATCAACAACAAACGAGTCATGCTAACCGGCCACGATCTCATGATTGACGAGATCGCTTCGCCTGACCCTGCGCAACTCGATCCCCCGGAGCCAGTGTCGCGGTCTTGCGCTTTGCCGGGACAGTGACCCGCAGCTGTCTCCGGGCCCGTTCCCCAGGTGAGACACCGTCCGGCTCCGGCACGTTGAAAAAGGCATCCAGCAAGATATCTTTGAGGATATCATGGGTGAGGGGATTGGCCACCGAGTCCATCGTGCTTGCGAGGAGAGCATCGTACATTCTGCTCACGTATGGTTCGAGGCCCCTAAAGTACGGCGTAAACTGCTTGAGTGGAATTTTCTTGAGGACTTCGCCCGCTTTTACACTATACAGCGTCATAACGTGAAAGGCCGTTTTGCAGCCCGCCCACATGCTCAAACACGTGTCGTGAGCGGAAATAGGGTCCATGTTTGGACCTGGATACAAAACACAAATCCAGACGATGACGTAAATGACGGATTCAAGATCGTGTTTTGCTTCGTGTGTGACTGTGACTGTCGAAGGATCCGCCTCTCCAAAGGTGTTCAGTATATCCAGAGCCATGAAGGGGATTGTACCCTAGACGACGAATTAATAAAACAGACACCAAGATCAATTGTTTGAGCCACATGCCGTTCGTTCACCGGCAGATACGGCTGATTCCTCGTCCGTAAATTTGGCATAGTCGAAGTCGATTAGGTAACCACGGCGATATTTAAGTCTGTGCAGTACTTTGTCCCTCTCGTGCAGACGTGCACAGAGTTTGGGATTACTGGATGAAATTGGCCAATGGCCCTCTGGATCATTTTCCATGACATACATCATCAGGTTTTTGAGGCTGACGTCCCGATGAAGAATACCGCACAAAGTGACCAGTTGCTCGTGAACTAATTATGAAATAAGCGCTCGTCATTTATATCACACAACTCGTAACACACCATCAACGATGTCAATTAGAACACTAACAAGCTCTTGGATGCAAGAAAATTTTTCTATAGGCGTTCCAACACGCCTGAGAAGCAAACGGCGGTGGATTCTGATTTCGGGTGGTTCGGGTGGTTCGTCGTCGACTGAGTTGCATTGCAGGTAGTCGGGTCGGCGTAGGGCAGTTGAATCATCTACCCCATTGATCTGAACCGTGCATGCCTTGACGAGAGCGGGGACCCCATATGTCAAACCCCTTTCTCGGATTCGCGTCAACATCTGCTCCTCGGTTGTGGCCCGTCCGTTGCGGGTCCAGGATATCTTGACGACGTACTCTTTGGAGGTAGCAGGGTCCGAGTCCTTGACATGAAAACAGAGCGTACCCCTCCCGCGGATCATGTCACTGCTAAAAAGCAGTTTGATGATGACGAAGACATCATCACCAACTCCAATCGTTGCAGGTGTGCGAAGGGAAGTTGAACGAGTAATGGCAGGGGAGAAGAACAGCGTAGGGTCATAGCCGATACACTCCTCTGGCGCGAAAGCCAAAGTGTAAAGTATTCGGATGAAGAAACCGGCACGGCGATGAATGGAGTGCGCACGTGAGTGAATGACACCGGCCCGATCGAAGAGGTGAACACGAAAGTTCATGTTGGCAATGGAAAGTGCAATGACGTAGCGGCGGCCGGGTTGTGCTGCAAAAACAGCGTAGGCCTTTCTCGACAGCTGCTTGGACACATCAGAGAAACCTTCAGAGCTTGTAAGCTCGAGGAAAGACACAATGTTGCGCCATGAGTTTGGCCCAGTCGGGTCAAATGGATCCTTCTTCAGTAGGGTGACATCGGGCTTCATCTTCAGATCCAAATCCGTGGGAGGGGGTCTCGTGGCAAATTCTGCCGACCAGATGCGTTGTGTGTCTACTGGCATTTGCGTTTGCGCCTCTCCAGTTTGTACCCCCGAACTTGAAGATGGGGCGAAGGAGCGAAGAGCGGCGGTTATGCGGTTAAGCCATGCTGCCACCTTGTTCTCCTCTGACCCAGGTGTCGGCAAGTAGGTGCCTTCTTCGGTCTCCGTGACCTCCTCTCTGTTGGGATCCCTGATCATCCTGCTGACGGCTAACTGCCGGGACAGCTTCTTCCGGCGATTCTTTGGAACTGCCAAATGACCCTCCGATGCATGAGTCGTAACATTTCGATGACTACCCTGCCCTCCGCCGGGAGCTGAATCTGTGGGTGAGGAAGGCTGTCGAAGAATGTCAGGCAGAAGGATTGGCTGCCAACATTGCGCCTCGGTATCGTATAGCTTTGTTTCGTCGTCGTACAACTCTGAGGGCTCTGGAGCTTGAACGTTCGCTACAGAAGCCTGAAAACTGTCGTAAGCGTGTAAAACATATTGCGGTGTAGTTTGGGTATCACACTGTGCCTCCACGATGGTGGCATCAGTCAACTCATTGGCAAGGTCATCGTTTAGTGACCCTGCCCTCAAGATCCTCGCAGAGGTAGGAATCGACGCTGTTTTCAAGACATAGGGTGTAAATGTCATTGAAGTCAGGGCATTTCGAGAAGGGGGAGTGACGGGATTCATTGCGGCTGAGGGAAGGGGGGAGGGGGGAGGCATGAGACAACGCGCGGCCAGACAACCAAAAAAGGCTGTGAACAGGATCAACAATGGAAGGGTACAACTCCGCGGCTTCGATAAAACATGGACAGATCATAAGTATACGGAAAATAAACGAATCTCAAGGCTGAGGGAATAGTAGAAGTGTTTATTCCAATACTTATTCGGCCAGAAATCGGTTGAGAGCTCGCCACTGGGACTCGCCGGCATGATCGTATTCATTAGACGAAAGACCATGATACCCGTGTGCGCCGTCACACCTTCCAGGAATGAGGTCTCGAGCTCTGTTAACTTCGTTCTGTAACCACACCAATCCTTGCATCTATATCAGAGAGCGTGTATTTTATCGTCCGAGCCCCTATTAATGCAGATCAGACATGGGCTGAAAAGTGGATTCGACGATGACTAACAAAGGTTCTGTTGCTGGGCATATAACAGCGACACTCCGTCAGTTGCCGTATCAGAAACGTGACGGTCTTGATGTGTGCCTTGATCGCCTTCAAAGGTTCGGCGTCATTGACGAAATCGAAGACGTCACACACCATGGCTGCGAGGCGAACGACCCGATCATTGCGATTTTTCTGGTCTACCAGCACCTGTGTGCCAAATGGCGATCCATTAGCGATAGGGGAATGATGGAGAAAGAGACATACTCGGCTCGCAGTGGATATAACAGACCAAGCGAGCGATGCGTACGGATGAAACTGTCTTGCATTGAGATCATGGGAATGTAGAGAGACGAAGTATCAAAATACCTCCGCGATGTTCGCCACGATCAAGCTGTTGAACAGCTCGATCCTTTACAACAAAGTATCATTTTTTGTTCCAATCGGAACCTTTGAGTAACGTCGATCGTCGAGTATAATGCGCCAACCGCTGCGGGTGTGAAACCAAATTTAGCCTGAGCATCAATCACTTTTGTCGCCTCGGTGCGAGCTTGTTCAGCTTGATTAGTGTACTACCAGGTGCGCTAACGGTCAACGTAAATTTACGGTGATCCCCGCAAGATCGGAACGATCGGACGTGTCCTTTAAGTTTGGACGACACTCCTGAGAGACTAATCGGATTCCAGGTCTGATCAGCAGAACGCACGGCAAAAAAAAATTCGTACCATGGTCCACAGTAAGTTTTCCGAGAATACTGCCAATGGTGTCATTGAGGGTTTCGGTTGTCCAATGCGATGGGTTCGGTACTTACAAATCAATAACGAGAACGGATTCACTCGGGAAATGCCGACGCTGTCGGCCTCAACCTTGCTTGCGGAAAGAGTACAATACATATCGGATAACAACCAAACCATTTTCATGTTCAAAAAAACGTGTGGGGCCTAAAATTGAGCACAATTACGAAGTAACCCGTCGAGAGCATTCCACTAGAGGCGAGACACAGGTCCGGGGCACAACCCACACCTGTCAACTGTAGTCTATCCGAGTCGAACCATTGTTCAGGTGACACCCAGGCATGGCGGCACCTCCGACGTCCTGTTGGGATTACACCGTGAAGGCAGCTGGGGCGTTATCGTGTTGTCGCGTCATCTCCTCTTCCTAGTCACTAGTCACATAGTAGTTGGCCCAACCACGTGAACGGTCACGTGTTGGTGTTTCACGGGTACGAATTTCGAACATGATAGAACTCGGGAAATGCCGACTCTGTCGGCCTCAATGCGAAAAGAGCACAATTCATTTCGAACATGACAGAACCCGTGTATGATTTCACAATACAGTAGTCACGATTATCGCCACTAGCCACAAAGTTATCGACACGAATCGACAGTAGGGCTCACCTGAACACCACAGATGCGGCCGCAAAACGGTCAACAAAAAGTGTTTGCCTCTGGAACCTGAGGCCTGAGGCCTGAACGTTGAACATCCGAGAGATGAAAAGGACCAACAACAAAGTTGTCTATATTTGCATCAACACTAGGAGGTCGGAAAGGCGGCAGGAACGGTATACATCGACTGTTGCGCGCGTACAAGTGCGGTAGCGGCGGCGAGGACGACAGACCCCAGCAACTTATCGGTACTCATGGGCCGCCCGAACGGTCCATCACGGAAGCCTTTTATGTGAGTGCGCACAATCTCCGCATACGTAAACTCCTGCCTTATAGTCCACGAACGTGCATCCCGAGCTCCTTGAGCGTCGAGTGGGGATTTTCCAGCTTGATCGAGCACCACATAACTACATGTTACTTTTTTTGTCCATGACCCTCCGTGCCCGTATGATCATGATGACTTTATATTAGGGCATACTGCGCGGAGTCACCCGGTGAGTGGACGACGACGAGGATGCCACCTCGGAGGTTGAGTGCCAGTTTGGAACGTGTTGATTGATCCCCTCGCCGTATTTAGGGCGACTGCCAGGCAGGTACACGCTCCGGCACTACAATCTGGACAATTGAGGAAAGTCGCCATGCGGGGCAAATGATAACTTGAACTTGGCAATCCGATGTTGCAATGACAACTTTGTAACATCAAGAGTACAATTGGATCGAGCTAAGGAACGTTTCTAAATTTCCGTCCCCTTCGCAAGACCGTTACGACGAAGCTAACGCCGGGGGGGCATATTGCCTGAAGAACGACGGTGAGTTCAGAACTCTATGGGTTTTGGATTGCAAGTCAGGTCAGAGGATCGAATCGAATCGTGAACAAGTGGACGCACAAGGGCTGATCGACGCCATGACAGTGTTCTGGGCAAAATTTTGCACTGCGGCTGAGCCAGCTCTCAAGCCAGGAAGATACAGGTGGAATACAAGAGTTTACTGATCTGCAGAGATACACTGATGATGATGCCATGAATGCGCTCACTGAACAAGGTGGGAGAGTACAATGTGCGCAAGCTTTGCTCTTTGCTCAAGATGTTTTAGGCTGAAATTTGGCTTGGCTGATTACATTTGCGTAAACTTTGAATTTGATGCTCCACCTTCGATCACACGTGGCGATTGAATATCCCCGACTCCCACGATACTTAGGTAAATTACGTAACGAAATAGGAGCTTCAAGCTCTGTAAGCGATTTACACTACTATCACTCACCAAGGTCTGAGCCACCCCACTAGTTGGCCGGTTTGTGAAAACGACCACTACTTCTCTAACAACAACTGTTCCCCTCAATCCAGCCTCATCCAAGACACGTTCGGAAGCCACGCGAAGTTGAATGGCATCAATCCAGTCAATACTGATTGAGATAGAAAAATGATGTGACGATGGGGCGTGACGGCCATGCCGAGTACGGCCGCAGCGGAGTATGGCTCTAGCCTCGACGGACGTTGATTCGTTCAACTCCGTCTGTGTCCCTTTCGTGAACGGAGATACAAATTGTACGGTTTGACAACGCATTACTTCATGTGACATTTTGTGACGGCCAACTAGTGGGGGTGGCTCAGACCTTGGTGAGTGATAGTAGTACTTCTGTTCTATTTCATTTCCCTTCGCCTAATTGTCGTGCCATCGTTTTCAACTTCTACTCCGCATTTCATTGTGTTGTCCGTTATTCCTCTAGGCTATCCTAAGCTATTGAGTTGAAACTGTAATGTACATACAATTTAAAACCCATTGTGCAAAATATGAGTATGCACATTCAGACAACCTTCGCAGCAAATATATGTCAGACCGAATTCCCGGCTCCTTTTGCGGAACTAAGGAACTTCGAGGGTTTTCGTTTTCGGCGGCGTGATCATCACGCTGCTCCTTGAGTTATATTGAAATAGGTGGCTCCGACCGAGGGGAGTCGGGGACTTGGCGCGCCGCTACGATTGAATACTAGCGGCCGGCAATGCCGACCAGGAACCTTGCTTGCACATTTCGAATGTCAATTCCACCACGTCGGCATTTGTAGCATGTTCAAAGTCAGCAATAAAAGTAAATGGGGCATTGTCAATGTTGTTATTTTTTTCCATCTTTAAGTTCGTTGGTGAGATCTGCTCGATTGGCGAGCAAGGTATGGATAATGTTCGTATTCTTTTGGCCAAAGACTCGAAATATTTCACAGATTGTGTCACCTTTTCTCGAAGATGCTGATATGATCCGTTGGGCTCATTCGACGCATACAATAGTGTTGAGTTCTGACATAGATATCCCTTCTGACACTTTGTTGCGCGACTCGGCTCATGGACGACACTGATGTTCCTAGCGAATGTCGAATTGACGATTATTGGGAGCGACAACGATCTCGAAGAATACCCTGCTTCCGAAATATCGGAGGCTCAGTCTAGGACCTTGATCTCCAAGGATGGCGCTGAAACAGTTCCCAATGGACTATTATTATACATCTGATTGGTAGTTGATAATTTTCCTCAGCTCGTCTGATGACCAATTAGACTCAGATGCCTTCGATACCTTCTTCATGAGTTCCGAGCATTCGAGTGCAGGTCTGTCGAGCAGGTTTACTCGCGCTCACGACGACGACGGACATTGCATCCTCCATCGCCCTACCGCTTATGCTTCTACCACCTAGTACAAATATCTCAGGCCGAACCAACTGAGAACGTAGGCGCTCTATGCGTACGACGGCCAGCGCACACAGCAGCGCCCTGTCGTGGCCGGACATAGGCAAGCTGTGGAGGCCCTCGATTCCGGATCAAAAGAAACACGTGCGTTCTAGGGAGGAGAAGCGTGATGGGCTTGATATATGCCTTGGTCGCGTATGGTTGAGAAGTGGATGGGACACTGCGAGCGATCAAATAGACTGAGTTGCAGCGGATTTGCCAGATCATGCAAGCGAGACGTACGGACGAACCTGTCTCGCCGTTGGGATCATGAGAACGTCGAGACGATGAACATCAACTCCAGAGCGCACGTGTTAGTATCGAACTATCTGTGCTTCGCTTGTCACGACCTTTGAGCCAACGTGGATCGATGAGTTTAATGAGACAGCTGCGGGAGTGCAATGAAGTGCGCCACTAATAATTATTTTGGTCGCCTTGGTCGCCTGTACAACTGAACGCTCAAACGTTCAAGTAGGTACCCAGGAGGCTGCGACAGCCGCCAGTGATAATAATCCCATATCTCCGCCAAACTTAGTAAGTCGACAACTGCGACCGTGGGTGTGCTGATCGCTTTGGGCGCCTTGATTGGCTCGATGACATGTTCCATACCTAATACCCTTCTTAGATTTCAACGATCGCCCACTCACAAAGTCCGTCCGTCCCTACTAATCCATCCGAGTATTATATCAAGCAGTGATTTAGGTGTACAGTCCTGTTTTTGTTCATTTTGAATACATTCCACAGTGCTACTAGTAGTATATGAGTCGTTCTTTGGTACCGATAATGTGACCCTAACCGTTCGTAGACTCATTTATATGGCTTGGTTTTATATTAAGGCCCTCCGGGCTTGCTCCGGGCAGACCTGGACCCAGGTGTCCCCAGGCGACGATGTCGACAGCGCGTCGCTCACGGGTACCAGCCACACAGGGCGCGAATCTGTGATTATCAACACTCATATGGGACTGCCAGTCGCGAATTAAGTCGAACTTGAACTGCCCGCAGCCTGGCGACGAACGGAAAGGCTTCTTCGACAGCAACAGACACTGACTCCGAGTCATTTCGGACGACAGCTGGCCCGCGAAACAAAAAAGAGATAGTACAACAATCATCTGCACAATGATGAGCCCCAATCCACGACTCCAGTGTCAACAAAGACGGTGGGCTCGATCTCAGAGCATGCGATGACAGACGAGTAAAGGCAGTTGCAACCGCGGCAAAATATTCAAAGGCAGTTTAACAACTTGAACTATACAATTAGCAGGAATCTGCTGATTCTGGGTAAAT
>JBBPOJ010000974.1:0-17748 GCA_038091395.1 Leccinum rimulosum
CATGTACTTTATAGCACAAGGTAAAGGGGGGGAAGGCTACGGCGCTTTGGGCAATACCCGAGCTATTTTGGCGCATATAACTCGGGTAGCCAATGTGTATTTTCCAGATGTAGCAGAGGAAAATCGGTTGCACCTAAAGTGAGTCGTTCGTTCCTGGAATCATGACTGAACCATCAACCGCCTTTTCGATCGCGCAGATTTATCTACCTCTGCAACGACAATGTTTTATTGGCTATGACTCCTTCAAGTATCCACGAAACCATTCCGACCTCCTTGGGCGCCATCGTTGGAAAATTCGTCAATGAGATCGGTCACGACGATGTGATCCACAGGATCATCATTCCAACGAATTCGGGCGGCGTTTTCTACGACGACGACAACGTCGACGACAGCGACGACAGCGACGACAATCTGGTCATAGAGGCTGTTCCCGACATCCAGATGTTGATCGAAGTCAACACCTCAGAGTCCCCTGATACCATCCCCAAGTGGATGGGGGAGGTCGCCTTTACCACATCCTCCTCTTCGACCCGCGACCGCCTCAAAGATATCGTCGCCTCGAACAACACCGTCGATCTGGCGTTTATGTTCACGATCGAGGAGTCTCCCAAGTGGGAGTCTCCGCGCATCAACGATCCGCGCGCACAACAGTTGCGCGCCGAGCCCTTCGTTAAAAAGCGCGACTTTACACCCACAGTCGAAGCAGATGGGATGAGAGTTACTTGGGGAGGGTTTTCCTGGGCCTCTGTTTCACGGATCGCCTTGGAGGTCTATATCCGTTCCCCCGATGGCACGCTGGTCATCGATGCCGATAGTCAGAGTGACTATTCGGCCCATGGGGTACGTTCCGAGTATGATTGTCACCATTATGCATTTCTTTCTAACGAATTCTAGCTACTTTACCCTTCCATTTCCACGGAAGCCGTCGATTGTATCTTCCTTAAGGCCTCAGAAAAGCTCAAACAGTCACTCCTCGAAGTGATGGAAGCGGGCACCGGGGAGGCCAAATACATAGATCGCGTACGTGAATCCACAGCCACTCTGGCTGTGCCCTGGAGCAACGTTCTCCTCTCCTTCCGAACGGCCGTTCGCAAGACGGCATATCAGCGCTACGTCAAGTGGTATGGTTCAGCAAAACGTAAATATACCTCCGAGTCAGAACCCTCGGAATCGCTCTCTAGCAAGAGAGCGAAGCGTACCGGGGGTACCGAACAATCAAGTTCGACCTCGGCACGGCCCACTGGGCCCAGTGGTGGGACTCGTAGGAGGACTGGGAAGAGTGGTACGAGAGCCACATAGTTTTTATTTTGTTTGAACCAACAGCTGTACGGTTGTACCATCACGCTTGGACGTTAAACCCTGTTGCTGCACTCCCGACTCTCGACTCGTACTCTAGTGTTGTCTTGTAAGTTGTAGACTTGTAGTAGTACTGTTTCCCTTTGTCGTGTTGTCATTGAATCACGTTGTAACTTGTACGTATTACTACGGTATTGTTCTTGCCAACATCGTATTTCTTAGCCTGCCAATTCGCCCGCGACTTGGAGTCTCGGACTGTGTCGGACACATTGTCAATTTGTCATCCCCGGGCCCCGGCAAAACGAGGAAGTCACATTCGTTTGTACGTACTAACACCTTCAACACCGTACAGTTCGCAAAATCAAGCATGGCTCGCTTATTCCTCACCCGTCTGCGCCCGAGTCATAGCATTATTTTTTCAGGAGCCCCCGGAGTATAAAAAGCGAACGGTTGACACTCATCCTTCTGAGTCTTTTCCTCCTCTCTTTTCCAACTTCATTCTGATGCCCAGAGTTCAAGTTCCGGTTAACGTGGTTTCTTCGCCGCCTCGTGGCCCTACATCGTCAGCCCCCAAACGAGGAAGAGCCAAAAAGCCCACTGGGAAGACACCAGCACGCGCACCTGGCCGTGCCGCTCCACGTTCCCGTGTCCACGTCTCCACACTCGAGGAAGAAGATGGAGATGAGATCGACATCGATGCCGAGTTGGCCAAACAAGGTTTGGATGATTCAGACGAAACTGATGATCCAGATGAGGCTCCTCCAGCTCCTCTGGCTCCGGCGGGTCCTGCGAAGAGCTCACGACCCCCTCGAAGTGGAGTACACGACCCATTTATCGATCCTTCTCGAACCCAGTCTACCAAGACCGCCAGTACTGCGGATATTCAATACTTCTTTGAACGGAACGAAAGTGCCTCGACCTGTAAATCTTGCAGGTAAGTTTTTGCTTCGTCACTACTCTCGACTCGTTATGCTGATACCCTCCAAGGGAAATACACGATGCGGACCCAGTCGATTGGAAAGAGAAGTATTCTACGCGACGTACGTACGTATACGCATCCAAGTCAGGGACTTCAACGCTCCGCGGCCACGTCGATCGTTGGCACCTGCATGAATACTTGGAGCTGGTGGAATCACGCGGTTGGCCGATATGGCTTGACAGTGTCAAGAAAATCCTAGCTCTTGGTTACTCTCTCGTCGAGATACGGGAAGCTGTAGCCACAAGCGGCACACTCGACAACCTTCGTGAACGCAAATCAGGGACTGGTCAAAGGGATATGGCGGTTACCGATGGCCGACACGCACTCCCCCCCTTTTCAAAAGAAGAGTTCTACAAACGACTGATTACCTTCATTGTGGCTGACGATCAGGTATGATCATCTCTACGTTTTTTTAAATCTGCGGCTTATCTTGCACGTAGTCCATGAGTATTGTGGAATGCAAAGAATTTCGAGAGCTTCTTTTGATCCTTCGGGAGAGCCTTCGCGACTCCGATATCCCTCACAGGACGAGCATACGCAACAAGATCATTGAAACCTGGAAACAATACCTCACGTCCCTGAAGATCGAGTTGGGGGTAAGTACAGATGTCATCTATCTACCTCGTGCTGTCAAATAATTCTGTATCATATAGAATGCGCTTGGAAGAATATCCTTCACAACGGACGTCTGGTCCGCGGGTAACATGGCGGGATTTATGGCCCTCACAGGTCATTGGATTTCCGAGGACTCTCAAAATCGACTGCAGCTACGATCCGCGCTGCTTGGGTTTACACGATTGAAGGGAAAACATGATGGAGATCTGCTGGCTAGGACTATATTAGCATTGCTTGACCGTGTTGGCGCTACATCCAAGGTTCGTCCTTCATGCTTATCTTATGTTAGCTCCCACAAACAGATTTTAGGTCGGACATTTCTCAATGGACAACGCGTCCAACAATTCGTCCTGTATGCAGCAACTAGGAATCCTATTGGCCGAACGCGACATTGAGTTCGACGCGCAAGACCGCCAAATTCGATGCTTCCCTCATATAATTCATATCTGTGTCAAACACGTTATGGACAGCTTCTCGGCTTCTATCCTTGAAGACATCGCGCACTCGTGGGTCGATGCATTTTCGAATCGTGCTGATCGCGATCAATATGCTGCCGCCATCAAGAAGAACCCTATCAAATTGGGCCGCTCCATTGTTATCGCAATTCGCTCATCCGGACAACGGCGCGACGAGTTTTTGGACACCATCAAGAAGGGAAATGCAAATAACTGGTTTAAGCCACCCGGAAGCCCTGTCGAGCTACTTCCCGAACACGAGTTGAAGCGTGACGCAGAGACGAGATGGGACTCTTCATACACTATGATCGATCGTCTTATCGAGATGCATTTGGTGAGTTATCGTGGATGTTCTGCAGTTAGCATGCTGATCGATAATAGGCTATCGATTACTTCCTTGGTTTGCCCAACCACCGTGACCTCGAAAAGCTAAAGATGTCGGACTGGGACTGGATGGTCCTTCAGGACTATCACACTATTCTCGATGTAAGCTTTCTGCCTTTAATGATAAGTGTCATCTCATGACGAGTACCAAAGATCCCACATGTAGTTCAGCATCGCGTTTCGGGTGAAAAGCTACCCCGTCTCGGCTTGTCAGTGCCGTACTTTGAACTATTCATGACCGGCTGGGACGAACTTCACAACACTCAACCTCGCCTTAGACCGTGGCTAGAGGTCGGCCTTCGCTGGGCTACAAAATACTACAAGCGCATGGACGACACTATCGCCTACGTCGTTGCGATGCGTACGTATTAGATATAACTCGGAGTGATGATATTGCAACTGAAGTTCTTATAGTTGTCGAGCCGTCTATTCGAATGAGCTGGATAGAAGATCACTGGGGTGATGAATACATTGAGAAATCCAGGAAAATCGTTTTAGATCTGGTCAGTGTCAATGTTCTATTCCTACGAGGCTACACAAATTCAACTGTCCAAATCAGATGCACAAGTATCACTATCAGCTTCCCCAGCAGCTGCCCTCGGAAAGCAAACCCCGTCTCGACGACTTCAATGCCATCGCTGCGCGGCTGCGCATCAAGGACGTGGGAGGTCGAAGGAATGTCCGAGAGGTCGTCAATACGGTCGAAGACGAATACTCTTCGTATGTCAAAGGTACCTTGACGAAGCAAGGTGAAGATCCATTAAGGTTCTGGGATGTGAGTACTACACTTGTCGTTTGCTATGGTATTGGTCTATTGATGCTACGTGTAGGCAAATCGCAAGACATATCCGATCCTTTTTTCTATCGCAATGGACTATCTCCCCATCCAGGCGTCAGCTGTCCCCTGCGAGCGAATATTTTCGTCTAGCTCAGAAACGGACACGAAGAAGAGAAATAGAATCAGTGCCATCGTCATGGAGGCTCTTCAAATGCTCAAGTACCATTACAAGAAAGAACGACTCGACTTTTCTCAGAATCCCGCGGTGAACGTATGGGAAGTGATGGACGACCCTGAAGAACATTTCGACACTGGTCATGCTGGGGTTCAGGGCGCGGCGGACGTGAGGGATGCGATTCATAGTATCATCGAGGCCGTCGAGCGTGAAGAATTGTTTTCGCAGTTAACGTAGAAATCTGTATCTCTCAACATCGATACGACAACAATTATCGATACTTTACGTGCTGGCACCGTGGCACGTACAACCTTGATTACGTATTACAAAGTGTGAATGTGCTGGAGGAGCACGTTTTGTTCAAGTTCATTCATCTCGATTCTCAGCAGTACATACTACATAGTACATACTAGCCCTCAGGCTCAACGGCAACTTCTTGTCATTTCTTCTCTTGTTTATTCTTAATTTCTATGATCCTTCATTGTGGTCATCAACGCTTCAAGCTAGGAGCAAAATTTGGCTCTGGAGGATCTGGTGAGTACCATCAATTCGTTCCATGTCTAACTTAAACCTAATGGCACATGGACACGGGGTCGATAGGGTCAGTTTTTCGAGCTTGCGACCTTTTCAACAGCAGCCGGGATCTCGTCGTCAAACTCAGTAATGTGGGATCCAACAGTCGTTCGCTCGAGCACGAACACCGCGTACTCTCTCACTTGCTCGGTGTTCACGGAATCCCTGAGCCCGTCTGGTTCGGCGAAGAATCCGGACGCAATGTACTTGTACTCAACTATCTGGGTCCTTCCTTGGAAGATACCTTCAATCTGTGTGGACGGACGTTGTCACTCAGCACGGTGGCAATGATTGCTAGTCAATTGGTAGGGTTCCTTTCTCTTGTAGCATCCTGTATTTAACCCCACTATTTGTAGCTTTCTCGTCTTGAGGCTGTACACGCTCGCAACTTTATTCACTGTGACATCAAACCAGACAACATCCTCATTGGGGATGCTACAAGAAACGACCTTCTGTACCTCGCCGACTTCAATGCGGCACATCGGTATCGTGATCCGCGCACGCACATCCATATCCCCTTCAACGAAGGCCTACCCTTCATCGGCACTCTCGCTTTCGCATCCATCAACAGCCACCTAGGGCACGAACTTAGTCGCCGGGATGACCTGGAATCCCTTTCCTACCTTCTGATATACCTTGTACGCGGATCTCTCCCGTGGTTTGAGGGGACTCGGATACGACGGAGTTCCATTCTTTCCATGAAGCAAGACATCTCGCCCGACGAACTATGTGAAACCTTTCCTTCGGCATTTTGCGAGTTTTTGCGGTATGCTCGCAAATTATCATTTACTGAAAAACCCAACTACGCGCACATCCGGTCGCTGTTCCAAGACCTTCACACAAGTTCAGATGGTACCCAGACGACATTCGACTGGACAGCGCCAAACCACTCGCTTGCAACAATGAACGCGACTCCGGTTACGAATGTTTCAAGTTCGTGTGACTCAGTTGCAGATTCGAACGAGCGGAAAGAACGGTATGTAAATGTTTCATACTATCTGAAATTGTTGGTAACTTGCATTTCATCAATGTGGTCATTAGACAGTGCAAATATAATCTTCGAAGAGTCGCTGAAACCCCTCAGCGGACCCGGCCTGCCCGCGTCACGAAATCTACTCGCGCGAGGACAAAATCAGTTGGTAACGGTACACTGGGTACAGTGACATGACGGTACTGGCCCGGGTACCCTGTACATATGTGTGAGAAGTGATATGATGCACACAGGAGAGTCGAGAGAGGTGTTTTGCTGTTGTATGTTTTTTTCTTTGAAGCACTAGTCTGTTAGACCGGTCCAGACCGGTTCAGACCGGTTCCGAACTGGTTTGAACCGTCATTTGGTTTATTGCAGTTGTAAACTAAAACTGAATCGGGTAAAACCGGAACTCGGTTCCTTATCCGGTTGAGTCTGATTATGTAAACCAAATCCGGCAAAAACTGAACAAAACTCGAACTGGTTACCGGTTAACCGAACCGTGGCAACACTAATCCCAACATACCATCTGGAGCAAACTCCGGTGCTGCCAAATCTGCAGAGTATATTGTTGCAGCACCGATGATGGCCTGAATGTCTGCCTATTCATCGGTCAGAAATGATGATGTTCGCAAACAATACAAACATACGGTTAAACCAGCAATGGTTACATTGTCCCTGTATTGTCTACCGCGGGCAAAGCTACCATCTCCAAATGCTATGGCAAAATTTGTATTGAGGTCCGAGTTGGTGATGTGGGACGATGCGGCGGGATCCCAGAGGTTAGGGTGGCTTCTGCAGTTCACATCACCGGTTACGGCTGGAACAAAGAGATCGCTGGGTCGAATAAGACGAGAGAGTGGATGGTATTGACAGAAACCACTTACCTAGAACCAGTGTTGATCTGGACTGAGGTGGCGACTAGAGTGAGTGGGTGTCACGAATGCACGGAAGAACTCACCAGTGAAGGGCTTGGGAGGAGTGCCGATCACAATGGTCCCATACCACTCGTTATGCGGGGATCTTGTCAAAGCAAGGCCAGCTGCGGACCTTACCCGTTTCACAGCAGCAGGATGCGGGGTTCCCGTGTTCCTTTCGGAGACATCTATGCCACTTGGCCCATGGATGATCTTGCTAAAAAGGTCTAAGCAAAAACGATGCCTGAGGAGATCGCAGGTCGATTTACGCGTTATGTGATGTAGCATGAAATTCGCGCGCGTTGGTACCATCGCCTTTCCCCCTAGGATTAGGTGTTTGGGCGGCCAGAACGAAAATAACCACTGCAACGGCAACGATCGTGATCACCTTGAAGAACATTGGGTGGTAAATGTGGAGGAGGACAGATACCCATCAAGTACGTGCGCCTGACTTAAATAGATGTCGGGATGACATCACGTCTGACATCAGGAAAACTACATGAATCTTATTTCAACTTATTTCAACTCGTCGGCTCCTTGTTTGCCTTACGGTACTCGTGACGTGAGGCTAAGCAAATAAGAAAATTAAGTCAAATAGTTGCGTTTCGTCACGCCTTGTCACGCGTTACTACACAACCAATACTCCGTACTCGTACTTCAAGCTTCAAGTTTCAAGCCACAATCGTTTGCCCAATTACCCACTCGTCTACCTCCACTGCTCGCTACCTCACCCATCCTTTCACCCGCCCTCTTCACACCGTGACTGGCCCTCCGCTTACCCTCGCCAGACCCACACGGACTCGGATATGCAGTCACCACCTTACTTGCTGCCCCTGTCATGCTGGAGAAGAAAGCTCAACGAGCAGCACACACTGCAACTCGTCTCAAGTTGCAGCGTGCGCGGCTCGTTGTGTTGTTCCCATGGAGGGGCAATGGTGACACCGTGACACGGCAACGAGGGCAGTGTGCAGGAGCGACAGCACACGTTGTGTGGTGCTTCCGAGTCCGCACGCTGGGGCGAGAGGACGGGGCACCCTCGTTGGGTATCGTCGTCACGTTGTGCATTGTTGCCGCGGAATTTGGATTGTTCGTTGTTGTCGTTGCGTCGGGGTCGTTTGCCAGAAGTGGCGAGTGACTGACACTGATTGTTGTGCGCTCTCACTGGCAGCCGTAACAAGAGCGCATCGCAGTCGGTGCACGCCATCCTCAATGTGACGGGGTAAGTGACAATGGGTTGAGCGGGCAGGCGTGTGCACGGATATGTTGAATGCACAACAGAGGTAGGGAGGGAGGGGGCGGACTCCGTGAGCCCGACTCCGGCGACAGAGGCGTGACAAGATTGAATCGACTATTTGACTTAATTTTCTTATTTGCTTAGCTTCACGTCATGAGTACCGTAAGGCAAACAAGGAGCCGACGAGTTGACATAAGTTGAAATAAGATTCATGTCGTTTTCCTGATGAGCTCCATAGCCTGGCGCATATCTCCCGGAGGCTAGACCGGCGGGGTCGCAGCCTGTTGACGAATTGTTAAGCCCGCACCGAACTGCCGTCCTGGACGGCCGTGAGTACTTGAGTAACCGCCGCGTGCCAGCGGACAGCCAGTGAGGTTCGCTGCCGCCCGCAATACTCCCGTGCGTTTTTTGAACCTAACGGGGCGGCGCAGTGCGAATGTTGACGCCAGTTATGTGCAAAAAGTGCCGACTAAAGGCGCCGCGACGCGCGTGCTCCTCGTGCCCTCAGGTCGTGGCTGGCTGGGCCTATATAACCCCGCCGGCGCCCTTCGGGGTGCCAATTCCTTCCTAGCCTCGCACGACCGCTGCCACCCGCGAACCAATCTTTGCTCACCACAGACAATGCCATCTCAGACGCTCACTGGCGCGCTGCTGATCCTGGGCAGTACCGACGGCCTCCCGTGGTCTGCCACGGCTTGGGAAGCCATTACCAAAGTCCACGGCTTGCCTTGGGACGCGGCTGTAGATGCGCCGCCGAGTTCGCCGTCGACTAACGTTGCAGAGTGGACGAACCGAGTCGCGAACCAAGTGAAACAATTTGCCACCAAACTCTGGTCGGTGGCGGCAGACAAACAGGATGAATTCGTGACCTCCAAAAAGGCTGACAACGAGTCGCAGGGCCGCGACGCATGGAACAAGTTCGTCCGCGACCGCCAAGTCCAATGGGGCCTCAACAAGATTATCGACGAGGTTTTGAGCAACGCCGCTCGTAATCCTCACCAGGTCATGCGTGACCTTGAAACGCGCAAGGTCAGTAAACCGTTCAAAACCTACGCCGGTAGTAACAGTCTGTTTTTATCCCGCCTTGCAACAGCTGCCGACTTTCGAGGAGGCCCAGGTTCTGGAATGCCAGGCGCTGCTGGCAGAGCGTCTAATAGGCAGGGATGCGTACAGGGGCACGAGCACCCTTCTCAAGCCGGCTGTGGGGAAATTTGTGCGAGCGTTGTTGGTGATCTCATGGAATCGGTATCGCAAGACGGTCAAACGAGACATGGGCAAGCTCGATATAAACCTCGGTTTGGTCAGAGAGTCTTGGATAGGTGGTTTACTTTATTTTTGTAGTAAATGTAGACTTTGCTGATAATTTCAAGCGCTCACTGCAGAGGGCGTGCAGCCTACTGTCGCCCTAATTAGAGCATTTTTGAAGCATATTCGGCCTCTCGTCCAACTGCTTGGCAAATACGACGACCCGGTGACCAGTGGGGAGCTTAAACACTACCAAGCGGAAATGGAAGCTATGCTTGCAGTGATTGACCACGATGATTCAGACCCGGACAAAGTTAAACGTAAGTTTTCTGAATATCTATTCTACAACAAAAATAAACAATGCTACCAGGGCTACCAAAGCCGGTCCGCGACGCCCTTCGTAACCTTGCCAGTGAAGAAGAGGTGGCGGACATCAGGAACTTGGTTTTGGCTTCGCTGGAGAACTCGTATGGGCATGACGATGCGCAACGAGTCGATGTGGATCTAGATTCGGCATTATCTGTCGAAGATTGGAGTGAAGGCGTGGAAAATCTCAACGCGTTTACAGAAGACGAGCTATGGAAGAAGTTGGGCTTACCTGGGCGACAAATCCCGTACTTTCAAGATTGGACCGACCCGGAGGGCTTGGTTGACCCTTGGAGCGAGGAAGGGCAGAAGTGGCTGAAGAACGAAGTCAATGCCCGCCACGCTCTGGAACCCAGGTGGCACCAGCTGGTTGGTATCCTTCGGATGCTCCAGCGTCTGTTTGAAGGCCGACCTGTATTGTTGATGGACGGTGTCGGTTTGGGAAAGACGATGCAAGCGGTTGGGGCTGTTGCCTGCCTCGCATACTACCGTGAGCATTTCAAGGCTAAAAGCGATTTTCCTGGAGATTTCGGTTTGTCGAATTTCTGATCAACTCTTTCTGTCTGCTCACCTTTTCTTTCGCAGCTGGCCAACGTTTCTTAACACCTGACGGAAATGTCCCAGATGCACCCCACATCATCGTTGTACCCGTTAACCTTCGAGAGCAGTGGGACCGAGAAATAAAACGTTTTCTCAAACCGTCAACCTTCGACATTTTACCTTACATGAATCGCTTGGACAGCCGGAAGAATTGGTGGGTCTCAGTGTTCGGGAAAAGCAAGCAACCCATGGTTCAGCGAATTGTACTCGCGGTGACTACGGTAGGTTTGATTCAGTTTGGTGTTGCTTCCTCGCGCTGAACTGCGAGTTCCTCATAGGCAGTGCAGTCTGACGCCCAAGCGTGTTTCAAATTTGGCGAGAAAGGTGAACCGGCAAAGCCCTTGCACGGAGGGCGGTTCGATGAGGTGGCGTCAGAGACTGTCTACGGCCGCAGGTTCTGCTTTTTTATTGCAGACGAAGCACATGGGGCACGGAAACACAATGTCGCTCACTTGGCATACCGCGGGCTAAGAGAACGGTCCTCGGCTGTTGTTGCAATGACAGCGACGCCTGTGACAACGAAACCTCAGGTGAGAGGTTGTCGGTTTTGCTAAGAACCTGTATTAACCCAATCGACGGTGCTCAGGACCTCTGGATTATGGGACAGTGGATGGGAGTTTCGGGATTTAGTGACCACGAGGAACTGCTGGCCATCAACCGAGAAATGAACCGGGCTTCTCGTACTGATTCCAAGGCCCTCCGTAACGCCGGTGCATCTGGTTCAGTCATACGTGGCGCTTTGGTGGGCACGTCAAATAAGAGCTCACCAGAACTGGAGGTACCTAAGGTTATCAACACCTGGATGGGACAATTCCGGGCTCGCTTTTCTCACCACGTCATTCGACGCACTATCGATTCTGTCGACCCCAGTGGTGGGAAAATTTTCAATATGCGACCATACCTGGAAATTAACTTAGCACTCAAAATGCTCAGCTGGGAGGAGGAGAAACTACGGAAGTTCGCAAAAGACCTCGTGATGGAGCATCCAATGGCAGGATCAGAAGCCCGCAAGGTGAGTTTGTGTTTGCTGGCTGTGCTATGGCTTACTGATCCTATGTTCCTTCAGCACTTTTATATCGAATTTCGTCGCTCAATGTTACACCCTACGATGAATCCGAACGTAGACGCCAAGTGGGAAACTCCGAAGTCGTTAGAAGACTGGGTTAATGGGTCTCAAAAAACCATCAAGCTCGACGTTCTGGGAAGGCTGGCGAAATACCATCTAGAGAAAGATGGCCAGCAAGCACTGAGGGTAAAAAATGACGGTTTTTCCCTTGAACCAGATCCGAATAGCACAGAAGACACTGCGACATATGACATTCTCGACCGGATCGTCATTTTTTCAGCATTTCCGTCATCCAATCACGTGATTCTCGATGTAAGTCTCCCTTGCCTTTGAGAATTAAAGCTAAGAACTACGGCATTAAAGGTCCTCCGTCTATATGGTGTTCAAGCCGTCGAGCTCCACGGGTCAATGTCACCTAAGAAGCGGCAGTCTGCTATCGAAACATTCCGCAGGGCAACACGCACAACTGGGCCTCGAGTGCTCATCTTGTCGAACGTCGGAGTGGTAGGGTTGAATCTTGCATGCGCCAACATTATGATCATGTTGGTAAGTGGCCTCTTGGCCAGTTGGCTTTTGTTTAATTTCAAACTTCCACTAGGATACGACTTGGTCAGCTCTCGACGACGAGCAATTAAGGGGGAGGATATACCGATACCCTCAAAAAAAACAGGTCATTTTCTACCGGCTTATTGCTCTGCGTACGCCAGACGTATTCCTCAACAATCTCTCCTTCGACAAAGGCCAGCTGCACAGCGCCTTCACTGGATCCGGTCCCGTTCGTGAGTAACAAAAAAGCTGACTTCGCAGCCTTCCTCCATGGACTAATATTTTTGACATTTAACAGAAAAATTATTTGAGGACCCAAACTTGGAAGACGAAGCCGCCCTTTCACTTCCAGCCCTATCCGATAATGAGGAGACTGTGGGTGTAGAGGCGTCCAAGTCACGGATACGCGGTCGCGGTCGCGGTCGCGGTCGAGGCCGTGGTAGCAAGGCTGGTCGTGGCCGTGGCAGTAAGGCTGGCCGTGGTACCGTTTCCAAAGGCAAAGGTCGTGCTGTCCCAAATATCAGTGACAGTGGCGAAGTGTTCTCTATGGATGTGTCTGGTGACGAGGAAGAAGACGGAACTGATACAGAGCTGCAGCCAGGGTCATCCAAATCAAAACCTCCCAAAAGGGCTTCGAAAGCGACAAAACGTGCTGCTTCCCCATCTTCTCCCAAGGGAGCAAAAACCCAGCGAAAAAAGCGGCTTGTCCGTCGGTCTGGGTCTGATGACGAGGCGGGACTCGGAGATGAGGAGTTGTCGCTGGCACAAGCAGCCGTAGCTATGTCTATTGATACCCCGCCAGGCATTTTGCCATCCAAAGACAAGGAAGCCGAAAAACCTGCCGCTTCTCCAGCTACAGGTCCCTCAACGCCCAAACGAGCTCAGACTCCTGAAGCTCAATTTTCTAGCGGCAGTGGGGACGAAGTGCTTGCAAGGCTGCAACTGCCAGGTGGGCAAGATTCGCCTGGTGCCGATGACGACATCGCATGGCGTAACCTTCAAGAGCCAGGTGGGCAAGATTCAGCTGCCAGTGCTGGCACCAGTGATGCTGCAGCTTTGCAGGTCCTTCGCCGCCGCCCCTCCACCTCCACCGCCCCAGTACTAGCTATCGACACAAACGTTGCACCCCGCCGCACCTTGGCTCCAACCCCACGGCCGACTCTGAGTCCTCTGTCGGATGTTCCTGACGTGCAACCAATGGCGTCTTACCCTTTGCCGCATCGCTTGGCAACTCGTCCAGAACAAACCCGGTCCATAGTAGGTCACTCTGGCCAGTTGGGTATGCTAAAAGACGGCAGTAAACAGAGGACGAGGAAGTCTTATTCGCGACGCAATTGACCGGGTGACGAGCGGAGATTTTTTTTCCCGTTCACACCGTTCATTCTCCTTGTCTTTCAAATCGTGACCGCGATTCATTTGCGAGTCTGCCAGTGACTCTCATGCCGCCTCCTTCATGTATTCGTTTTCACCTCCAGCCTTTGCTCTAAAGTTGCATACGTCCACATTTGAACTGCAACGTAGTTAGCGTCGTTAAATTTCTGTCTACTTGTAATCTGTTTGAAATGTAGCCTACTGGCTAGGCTGAAACTTTGCCAGTGCAATCTGGCAGGGGCGGGTCTGCTTATGTACCGCTTTTGGCGCTCCGCCCTCTGCAGCCGCCTCCGTCCGAGTCGCACATGCCCGCCTCCACGCAGCCGCTGCCGCGTAGGGCACGCCGGAAGGGCCGACCCTGGCCTGCCGGTGCCCAGCATGCGCGCCTGTCTCCCTCCCCAACCTTTCACGCTGCCGCTGTGCAGAGCGCGCTGGAGGGGCCGACCTGGCCTGCCGGCGCTCAGCACGCGAGGCTTTTTTTTCTGCTGTCGCCACTTCGCCTGGAGCCGCGACCCACCCCCCTCCACTGCGGTCGATCTCGAAAGCATCCATTTGGACCTCGACGCGGACAAATTTGGCGGCTGAGGAGGAAGGAAGGGTCTTTCGCTTCAGAGTAACCCCTCGGTGAACGCCACGTGCCAGCCACCTCGTGCGTTTCTTTTCCTTTCTATTTCTTCTCCGCAATAAGCTGCAAGCGCTGATCCATTGGACTTCGCATGTGCGTCGAATGCATGGGACGGAACAGACGTAAGAACGAGCGACGCGTTCTGTGCATTCGTCACAGGCCAGCCGACGAACGTACCCCGAGTCGAACTTGACATATCTGGGAGGATCAGCATTTCTGTCTCTCCTGCGAGATGTTCCGCAAACAACCTGGGGGGTGTCGATCAGACTGGCGACTTACCCGGGCCCTGCTAAGCTTCACAACCTGTCCCCCAAATTTCTATAATCTCCGTTTTGCTCCGCATTCTTTTTTTCCCGGGTCTTCGGACTTCACCAACACACAACCGTTGCCAGTTTCGTTTATGCATCACTCGTTTTCTTCTTATCCCCGGCGGCCGTAAATATTGACATTTTCATTTTTCCGCCATAAAGGTCTGCGGGTGGACGCCTCACCCGCCGTCCTTCAGTCTACTCCTCTACAGTGCGATTCGTTACGACAGCCACGACAGCCACGTTTGCAGCCACCGGCAGCCTGGTCGCTCTGGCCACTGCGGAACCTATGCCAAATTTGGAGACGGGTGGCACCGCCGTGCCGCTCACCAGCCTGAGACACCCTTCCTCTCCGAACTTCAACGGAAGCATTGACCTAGATGCAATGCTATTTCGTGCTACGTCAGTCAGGGAGTACGTGCAACGCGCTGTTACGTCTCGTCTGCCCAGCCTTTTTATACAGGGATATCCTCCGCGGCCTGGGCGATTATGAGACGGACACAGAGGCAACGCATCCTTTCTCTGTGAAACGGAGCGAGTCCGGACTCGGAAGGCGGGGCAGAATCCTCCCGCTGACTTATCAACCTAGCGGCCGGGTGGCTGAGATTTCGGTTGGCACTCCTCCCCAGACCTTCAGCGGTACGTTCTCCTCGTATCATTCTGATACATATTTACCCTGATCTACGTCACAGTCGCTATCTGCACTGCTGCGGCGTAGGTGCTTTCTTTCAGTCCATACAGTTTGTTCAAGTCAACGCAGCGATACGAGGGTGCTGCAGAATGGCTGTACTGGGATTTCAGGAGCTCACAACTCCTGGGAACCTTATTTCTCCAGGCCGTTTGGCACCCCGAAGATAACTTGGGCACCGGGATTTCGGACGCTGTCGCGGCTGCCGAAGCCAACGTCCGTCCTCTGGAGGAGTTGGCAAAACCACGCGGGTCTGTGGCGGCGGCAAACGGAGTGGAAGAAATGAGACGCCCGGTCGACTTCTTTGGCAGCCTCGCTCGCAGAGTTAACGGCCAGCTTTCGTCCGCCAAGTCCGGTAGGAGCCTCCTCAAGCACGAGGCGGGGGCGGCGAGGGTGCCGTTAGGCTCAGCGGCACGTCGCCGCTTGCTCCCACTTTTTGGATTGCCGACCTGGCCTGCCTCGCCTTTCAGACGCTTCCCAGAAGCGCCACGCTCGACGACGCGGCTGCACCGCGGGGCCACACCTCGTGATTCTTCAGATCTCTTTGCTGCTGCTTTCAATTTTTCAAATGCCACTCGTGCTTCCACCGGCCCTGCTTCTGCCCGCGTTCATGCCTCTCACGCCTGGATATCTGCTGTACGACTTCAAGGAAATGCCGCTGCTCTCCCTGGTGCACGTGCTTCGCCTCTCGACCTTCTCCCGCAGTTAGCACGGGTCAAGCCCCTAGTAGGGACAGCGAAGTGAAGAGCGGTCGCCGCTCGCAGGCTCCTCGGCAAAGCAAAATGACAGCTGGGCCCCGGAGTAGATAACTTCGTGAATGACCGACAGCCGCTGTGTCAAGATGGGAAAAAACCGTCAGATACGCCGTTGTTCGCGTACCACGGACGGTGCGTACCCGAGGCTCCACGCGACTCCGGGTGTCTAAAAACAACGCATACAACGCGTGCCAGCCAACCAGTGACTCCGTGCAATATCTACGCCGCCGCGCGGGGTTGCACCACAGTGCTTTGACGTATCCCAGTTCAAGCTATGGACGGCAGCGAGCGGGAACAAAATGGAGGGTAAATTGCTCCGCACGCACCTCTACGATCGAGCGCTCTATAGGTGGTCGAACCCCTCGACCTGATTTGCTGGTACCAATTCCGGGTCGGATTCTCTTAGCGCATGGACCTGCAAGAACGAGTATATCGTTTGCGAGAGGGTGCAACCAGAATGCCATTCCATCTGGGACGCAACGACAAGGGGAGTATACGGATTAACACCAATCGACAACAGGCGACGACGACGCGTGTCTGCATGATTCACCTCGCAGGCAAAAGAGCGATCTATGATCCATCAGACCTCCTCCGGGAGTAAGGGTTCGAGTGGGTCGAATGCGGGCCGCGTTCGGTCCATCAGTGCGAGGCCGCTGTCGAACCGCGGCTCCCCGGTCTCTGGTGTTCAGTGGTGCTGCTGAGCCAACGCGCGCGGCTAGCAAGCATGCTGTTACCCACTTCGAAGGCGGCCGTCGCGTCTTGAAGGGTAGAGTCTATGGCCAGGACGAGTCCTCCCGAAGGCACATCTCGAATTTCGACGGTGGATGAGGATGCAGTGGCGTAAAGGCATTTATTTACCTTTGGCTGTAGAGGCGAACGCCTGTGTGACACTGTAGAGCTTGTCTCCGCCGGCAATCCCAATTGAAGCTGGAGATCCATTGCGTGGTGCGTGGAGGTAAAGAAAGAAAGACGTCGACGGAGTTTCAAACTACTACTAAAATTAAAACGCTGGGCAAACGCTGGGTCGATTTGGCGTGCCAGCCGAAGCGCGTTCAGGAATACAGCCAACAGGCATCCCACACGTAAGTACGCCAGGTTTTGTTTCGTCTCGGGGCTAACACGCGCACAACAGCTGGGCAATTATCTCGGAGCGCTGTCCAACTGGGTCAGGCTGCAGAAGTTTTCACAACAGGATGACGTCTTGCTTTTTTCTATCGTCGGATGGCACGCGTTGACCCTGCCCCAAGACCCCTTGCGATTGGCGTCGACCCAACACGTTCGATAGTGTTTCACCAGGACCATGTAAAAATGTCGGTCTCTTTCGGGTTTTCAGCTATTCAAGCGTCCCTAGAACCGGCATCACGCGGAATCGTGTTGGATATTGAGCTGCCTCATTCCAACGGGAAAAATGCGCCGGATGACCACCTGGAAGGTCGGTGACGAGCCAGAGCAACCCTTTTGCCCCTCTCACTTCTCCTAGTCGCGACTGACTGCATCTAGGAATGCCAACTCAGAAGACGACATAGACGAGTCGCCCCTCAATACTGCTTTGTTCACATATCCGGTCCTTCAAGCAGCAGGTGTATTGCTCTACAGGTGAGCAGCTGGACCTCCATGGCGACAAACGCTAAGAAATGCCTTTAGGGCAACCCATGTCCCCGTAGGAGAGGATCAACGCCAACATATAGAGCTCACCCGAGACCTCGCGGATATATTCAATCGTACATTCAATAGTTGCGACCATCCACCCCTCTTCCGTTACCGGAATACGTGGAAAGTCGGTCGTCTTCTCCACAACGAGG
>JBBPOJ010000975.1:0-17714 GCA_038091395.1 Leccinum rimulosum
GTTCAGTATTGTATAATAGTTTATATTTTGTATAGACTACGTAGTTTACAAAAGAAACCTTTGGTAAAATTCTTCGAATGTTTGAATCGACTCGGAAAGAAAAAAAAGGAAAAAGGAAAAGAAAAAGGATGTGTAGGGCTGTAATACTCTGTAGTACGCGGCTAAGATTATGATTGAAAATCACGTCTGCTATCACCATGACTTGGACATGTCTGTACTACCCCCGGAGGAAAATTAGCAAGCAATTTAACTTAGGCAGATAAACAAGGTAATTGCCGACGAAGTGCGGCCGTCCTTCTAGTCTCATTATTCCCACTTCAAATGCAACTTGCGCACACCAAGGCGGCTCACTCCTCTACCGATGCCGCGATGCGTCGTCGGACGGACATTTACATCACGTTTTCCCACCCTCACAAATAGAGCTTTGCCTCTAGTGTGAATGCTCAACAATATTGGTAGGTAGCTTTGATAACGATATTTTAACAATAGTTTTGTTGCGCTACGGTCTAAATCGAGAGCCTTACAATAACTGCAAAAGATAAGGGGAGTCGGGGACTTGGGTGGGAAGGAGCCTGGGGGATCAATCGATTAGTACCGCGCCCACCATGGCATGGGCATTCTGGGAGTACGCTAGTGAGATATTGTGCCCACTTAGCGCTGATCGGGATCATTATACTTATTGTAGCGAGAGGCGATAAACAATGTCACTGGCAAATGGACTGTTCGCTCCGACCACCATCATATCTCGTACAACGATGAATCCATTCAAGACACACTCCGAGACTTTTACACCATTCCTGGCAGGAGTACCAGGTGTTGCGGACGAGTCCGTCACGTCGTCGAGCAGCACTCCCAACTTTGAGTCTCTTGCCTCGCCAAGTATCAGCAACAAAGTTTATACCTTCTCCGCTGAGTGGCTTTGATAAATCCGTCGTTTTGTAGAGGAGCGAAACTCCAAGTGACGCCGACGAGCCCATCGCGTCATCAAGGAATACCAACTCCACATCTGGAAAAAAAAATTCGTGCCGCCGACAAGCCATCACGTCGTCGACCAAACAACTTGACTCCGAGTTCGGACGCTGACGAGCCCATCTGAGTGTCGTCGAGCAGCAGGACTCCAAGTACCGCCGTCAAGTCTGTCGCATTGTCGGGCAGTACCCCAAGTGCCGCAAAACAAGTCCAATGCTACTGATGTCTTAGTATCTTCAGAGACAGGCGAAGATGCGCCGGTTGGTACTTCTATGGCTGCCGAACTGCCTGCCAGTGGGAATGTTGAAAGTGATTTAAAACTGTTCTTGCACATCATTGAAAAGCCCATCACTGTACTTTCGGGGGTCTTTGTTACGACGCTGACTGTCGTACCCTTGTCGTACCCCTGCGTTGCCGAAAAGCGACTCGGCCATCACACCATTACCAAGATGCGCCATCGAGGTACCCCAACCCTCATCATACTTCTGTGGCCATATGCCTCCTCAAAATGCGACGATGTTACACGCCCATCCCTGTTGTACCCCTGCGCGAACCAAAACGCTCCATCCACGCCAACAACATGGCACCACAACGACAAGGACGCGAAGATGACAAGAAGATGACGTGGCGCGACGACGACACAACCGCGCAACGACGATGACAATGGGGCGTTGCGTAGGTGGTGTCGGATGTCGTCGCGTTTGAAGGGAGTGAAGGGCCATGGGGGCGCAGTGTTCTAGGCATATCTCTCACGACGAACAATCGTAGTCAAGTACTAAAAGACCCACCGTCCATTCTGTGCGTTGTTCGCTTGTTTTGGCCCGGAACGCCTTAGATAACCTGCACGGCATTGTGGGTGGGCGGGAGGGCGGCCACATTGTAACTAATATATTACCAGTGCAAGAAGACCCTGAAGGAAATGGCTTCAAGGGGGCCTGCCGAGAGTGTGTACTTCAAAGGGCGAGCTGCCGCAGTGTGGTTCCGTTCAATTCTAAAATACCATATGTAGTAGTAGCGTATCGTCGCAACTCTGTGGGACCCGGGTTCTTGGGAAAAGCTGTAACGTGCTAAATTTTTGGGAACACGTGTGGGTGTCCAGGCAGGCTAGCTGCTAGAAGCTTCAAGTTGGACAACTGTAGGTCCGGCCCGGGTTGGTAAATGGCACTGGAGGCTCAGCGCTCAGCGCTCATACTTATCGCCAGTCCGATCTTAACATTCAATTATGTCACCGTGACATGGCAGGTGCTCTTACGTCTCTCTTGTCGCGAGCAAATCTCAGTTGAAAATGCATTTAGCTGCGTCAATCAATGGGTATTCGACCGCGAACTATCATAGGTTACCTGGCACGGTTTCCCGTTAACTCTTGACTGTGGAATTAATTTTCGACTATATCCGAGTCTACGCAGCGTCGCAGTCGCAATCAAGGACACGAAAGCTTGGCAGAGTGACACACCCCTTGAGCTGAGCATGATCGGCCCCTTCTGGAATCTCGTGATTGTCTGGTCCCTGGTATAGCCGCGTCCGAGTCCTTGAGTTAACCTGCATTCCCTCCCTTGGCATTGAATTCTGTCAACGAGTCCGACTCAAATTGGTCGTTAGTCAGCGGATCGATCCGCCACATAGCCTTTGGCGAAGTTGGCACCGTTCGTACAATCTTTGAATAGTGCGGTAATGAGCTATCTGATCTTTAATTTACGTTGCTGATGTGAATGTCAGGTACATTTACATACCCAGTTGGGGAAACGAAGAACGTAGCTATCACACCACTCAGAATCATGGCTCGAGACTATCTGGGAAACGCGTAATAGTGTCGGACTTTTCCGCGCTGTAGTCCCCGTTACCTGAATTTCCTATACTAGCTCGAGACTAGACTACCTTCGTAGCCTATAATATCAGCTGCTCGCCAGCAGGATCCGGAGTCCCACCATCCCGTCTCCACTTCTCGATCAAATCGCCGATTTGTATATCCGCTCATCATCCTTTTCTCACGCGGTCAGTACGGCTAGTATTCCTGGTATCGGCACGTCTGTGCATGTGGCCCACTGGGGGAGTTCTCAATGTCCTGATAGGCTGATATGATTGCTGCAAACCTTGTTGGCCTTGTCATTGGGACCGATGGAATCCTATATGATATGGTTGATCAAATTGCGGGGGGTTTCAAAGGTAACGTCATTCGAATCCATTCAGTTTTTCTCGAAGTGTTCTGATATGAGTTTGTTGGCGGGAAACTCGAATCGTGTGGCATTATACGCGAAACCCGATATTTTGTGTAATCATCTTGTTCGTCTACTTTGTTGAAAAACAAGGCCTTTGGTTCTTGCTCGATGTGTGTGGGTGCCCGTTTGTCGGAGTCCAGTTGATGTTTGAGTGTCGGTGCGTCTTGTGAAAATTCCCTTTATTCCCTTTTTGAGCAAGCGAGCGTCTAGCACGACACGTTTTCCCTGATCGGATAATCGAGAGGAAGAGATGCGGCGAAGAATATTCCGTTTGATAACAAGAATCAGAAGAGTGGGTCTTCGAGAAAGAAGGCTAGACTTGGATGACCTCCTATGGTGATGCTGACGGGGTGGTAATGTACCGTTGCCGAGCGAAGATAGCGTACATACGGCATTGTACATGATATGCGGAGCCTAGTCAGAGCAGAACAGGCTCCATCCGGCGAAAGGGGCCTGGAGAATGCCGGGAGATCAGAGGTTCCTCCATCAAAAACGTCATTTGGCTACCAGTTGATAACAAGAATCAGAAGAGTGACATACCGTTGCCGAGCGAAGATAGCGTGCATACGGCATTGTACATGATACGCGGAGCCCTAGTAGTCAGTGATATGCTCGGGTCATAGAGTGAACATCGTGCTCGACGCCTTGGCCCTTATCCGATCTGATTATGATGTACTGCGTAATTGATTAGATCTAACGGCGCACCGCGGCAAACCGTTCGCATGGCGATGCGGCGGGGTCAAAGCTCTCAAAGGCCTCAAGGTCGAGGGCTCGAATTTTCATTTTGTAGATACAACAAAAAACTACAGCTCTAACGTAAGTAACTGTCGAAGGGCTTCGCGACGCTGATATCTGATCGCCGCCAGCGTCACGTCTTCGACTTCTTCCAGACTAATCTGCATGATGTCATCAAAAAAACTATTAATCAGCGTGATTTCGTTCATCACACACTCGGCACGCTCCGGGGTCAGCACGGGGGAGCGCTTGAACACGTAAGAGGAGAGCGCGAGGGCGCGCATCTCGACGACGATCTGAAGAAGTCGTGTCAATTTCACCAAAAACGTGAGAAAGTTAGACTTACCCATGCCAACGTAAAGGCGACTCTTTGAGAGACGCACACCAAATCGGGAGTCGTTAATGTGGCGTTGAGCGGCTCGGTCTGATTGAGATATACTTCGGGGATGTTGATATAAACCCCGGAATCCATATCCACGAGCGTCTTCTGGAGCAGGTACCGGGTTATTGGGCTCGAGAACCACGAGATGTTGTCGTTGTCGGTCCATGCGTGCCAGAATCGGTAACCGAACCGAGGATCCCACGTGGTGTTGGCTTGGAAGAGCTCCAAATTGTTGCCAACGAGAGATTCGTATGGGGTTTGCGGCAACAACGAAAATAATGGGTCGCGAAATGCTAAGACACCAGGAGAACAGAGTAAGGGCACAATCGCATGCCATACCCTCATGAGATACGAATAGGCGACACCCCGGAGCTGCAAAGTGTAAGAAAGGATCAATAATTCAACGAGTGACTTACCCCTGATACCAACATGACCCTAAGGCCTTCTGATGCCGACCCAAACGCCAGACGAGATACTAATATAAAGGCACCTCAATCATAGAAAGCCGAAGGAAACATAGAACTTACTGGTCATGGGGGTGCTACTGAAGAGCCGGTGTTCCTTTTGGATCGCAAGGTCGACAGAATGTAAAACGGTCGCCTCGGAAAATACGAGAGAAGTCACAATCGTCTGGAAAGTCCCAGGACAGGTGAGGAGTTCTCGGGAAAGCAGTAACGTGGCCTCTCTTGCAACAAGGGACCACATATCTGCTTGATCATGTAGAATGGCGTGAAAATGACCTTTAAAAATAAAATTGAACAATTAAGAATGCAATAAAATGTATGCTCACGGTATAAGACGGGGAAACGGACATCCAACGGGGGTGGCCCGGGTGACCATGTCCGCGAGATAGGACTCGCATGAGACTCGCTATCGATCAGCGTTACGGTGTCTGTGATCGATTCGAGCTCTGCGATGATGTCATAGTTCTCGTTTGATGCACTGAAATCGTGGATGAGCGATTGTGAGATGGACGCATGTTCGATGGGTGAATCTGGAGGCGAGGCCATGGTACTTACTCTTACTCTCTAAACTTGTCGCCTCGCTTAATAGTACTTGATCGTCACCTGTCACATGTTGTCACAACCGCCTGTAATGTAATAACTAACTAGTTCGGAATTTTTTGCGGACTTGGCACGGCCTTCCGGACGTAACCGCCTACTGTACCTTTCTGTATCATAGGATGCAACCAGGTTTTGAGGCGTTACGGGTACCCCTGACTCCAGAGTTAGCAACTGGACCCCCGTTACCCGTCACGGTTGCTAGTTTTAGCAACCACTAGCATTTGGCTGGAAGCATAGCAAAATTTTACCGACACCAAAGCACTGGCCCGGTTTAGGCGACGGTGTTACGTGTCGAGTACCACAAAATAAAGTACTAATTAATGATAGAAAGTGGAAAAAACACTGTTGCATCCTTACAGAAAGGTACAGTAGTCCGAGGAGCGGGGAAAGGAATGCTCCAATCTCCTTGTCCTCTTGTCAGAGCTGTACAATTTCCAAGTCATCTCCTGCATCCTTTCGTACGACATCATCAACGACCTGCTTGCCGGCAAGACGCCCTCAGAGTTCTGGGTCGAGCTGTTGTTGAAGATATTGCGCAGTACGTAGCGCCGTCGAGTAATCTTTCTCTTTGCGTATTGATGACTTTGACAGGTTCTGGGCAACAACTTCGGCAAGATGATCCTTTGGTGCTCAAGGAAATCGTCACGCTCGCACAATCGAGCATCGCATACCAAGCTAATAACTCGAGGTAAATCATCCTTTTACCGAGTACTGCTCATCACGCGTTGACGGCCAGTTCGCGCACCAAGTTTATGATTAAGACACTGACCAACCTCAAGAACAACAAAGTCAAGAAGAGCGGGACGCAACTCCAGGGAGGCGACGACCAATGCATGAAGAAGTTTTTGTCGGGTCTCGGCAAGAAGCGTCATGGTGAGAGTCCACGGCCATGTCCATCCCCGTCCGTTGAACATCTCACTCACGGACTAGCTTTGCCAGTCCGGGCGCACAACGCATTGTGGGTATTGGTGAGCAACCTGCGTTCTGCTGATACGAAGGGCAAATGTTGGCGCCGCGTGATGTATCCACGAAGCCGAACAAGGCTGAAGACGCTAATCATGAATTCGGGCACATCGCTTGGCAGGGCTACGGCACGTTTACAACGCTGCGGGAACGAAACATGCGTCGTCCTGGCCGTCGAAGGGGCGCTCCGACTCGTCGTATGCCGCGTTCCGCCATTGTTTTTAGGCGGGAAGCTGTGGCTACCACGGTATGTGATCCACGACCTCGTCTTCGTCATATGCTCGAATTCTGAATCATCGTCATCCTCCGCATCCGAGGGTTCCGACAATTCCGACGCCGCCCGGAACAAGCCCCTCACCTCCAGACTCGACGAAACACTGGCTCTCTTGTCACAAGTTGTTACCGGGTCGCCTCATCAACGCTATCTCGAGTTTACGGGCTACAATCTTCTTGGTCTTGCCGATCACCGCTGTTCCCTGGCCAGTCTGTGCACAAGTCCGTCCTTGCTTTCAAGCTCCTCACTCAATGTCACGACTCACAATGCAGACAATGATGATCCTTCCTTCAACTTCCTGCCGCGCAGCCCAACCCCACCTCACACCCTGCCTTGCAGCAGTTCCGCTACGCGATAAGTAGATATTGCCTCCCCCTAATATATTATGTGTATTTTAATTTCTTCTTCACTCTCTTTGAAAACTCTTTCCAAGAGCCTGTGCAGCGAACTAACCGCGTATCTCGCTTGCGTGAGGCTTGAGAAGGTGACGCGTGATCACCTTTCTTCCATTTTCGTCCACGCCCGAGCGATGCTTGTCTTCTATGGAAAGCACGACAGGCATACTCGTTTCGGTGATCCGGTGTGCTTCTTTTACGTCGATTTTTTTTCAGTTTGGTCATATGGATTCGAGGGACACGGGACACCGCTATGTCGCATTTACCGCACACATAAATCGTGGGAAAGATTAGCCCCTGTCTTACCGGTGTTTGCCGAAAAGTGTGCACTCGCTCAGCTCCATTCGACCTGAGCTCACTGCTCAGCGCTCAGTACTCAGTCACATAGCACCTCAACGCCTATTCGGATCTCGTCGGAAACGATACCATTCGACTCGGAATAGCCCAGCCTTCAGTACTCAGTTCCCGAGTAGTCCGGTACAGAAAAAACAATGAAGTTTCCGTATTTCGAAATTTCGGAGCTCGGGCAGCGACGCAGCGTCGGGGCTTCTTGATTCGAGTGAGTTTCGCGTTCCTTCTTACCATCCAGCGCTCAGAAACACGTTGCAGAGATGCCACGAGGCTCCTCGCTCCTCCCCGCCTGCCCTTGTACACATGCACGCGCTCCCGCCTCGCCAATCACACCCGATGATCGGGCGTCCGCCCCCTCCGTCGACTACCCATCCCAGCAGGACATACAAATACAAGGTCAGGGCGCGCGCACGTCGTGTGCAAGCATGACAGCGAGGACAAAGGTTATGGCGAGGACGAAGACGATTGAACGATGCGATGTGGCACCACAACGCGTCGACTGACGCGACGGCATACCACAACGCAACAACAACGCGCTGACGGCGACAACACCATCGGATGAATGACGCCACGACGCACGACATGGCACGACGACGATGAACGCGACGTCGTCATCGTGCTTCCGCCTCCCTCAGCCCTATCCCTCTCCCTCCTATACCTACCCTAGACCTCATCCACGCTGCCAGCGCACCCTCACGGCGTGAGGACGCCACGCGATGACGGTGCATGCCGCCCCCACCTCCCGGGTCCTGCGTGGCGCGGCGGCGACGACGACGAAACGACAACACGGTGACGACGATGCGCGCACGCGCGTCCCCTTACCGACACAGCGACTCAGACGTGCCGCGTGCGTACACACACACCCTCACCTGCAACGTTGACGACGATGCAGTTATGCAGCCTCATGCACGCCCCCTCACCTGCAACGACGACGACATGACGACTCGGATACGCACACGCACGTTCGGTCACATTGATGACGACAATGCACATACGCGCGCCCCCTCATCCGCAACATCAATGATGACGACACACCTGGCACGCACACCCCATTCAAGTTGTCCACAACGACGACGCCCACTGCACACGCACGCTCCCTCATACACAATGTCGTCATCGTCGTCGATGCACACGCACATGCCCCCGGCCCCCCTCATTCGCGATGACGACGCTGCCCACATACACGCTCCCCCCTCATTTGCAACGTTGACGACGACGACGCCACCCATACGCACCCCCCTTCCCTTCCCCCCCACCGCAACAAACCCGCTCCACTCGCGGATGGTGATGCGCTGCCGTTGCTCGATGACCAAGAAGATCTATCATTCCGAGATGACGCTAACGGATTCTACTATACCTTCAACGACTGAAATGGATGCCGATGATGAGGCATCTATTGACATGATCGAGGTGGGTCCTGACGCGATAGTATGTTCTCAGACGAGGATGAAAGCGACATTGATGGTGATTGAAAGTTTTATCATTGTCTTCTTATTTACAATGTACCTTTACTACAAAAGTCGACAAGCCAATCGAAGTCATTTCTTGGTCGTATACCCTTTTCGAGAGCTACAAACAATAAATGCGACATAGCCGTGTCCCTCGAATCCATATGACCAAACTGAAAAAAAAATCGACCGTAAAAAACGAGCATGCCTGTCGTGCTTTCCATAGTCTTCGGCTTCTTCGTTATTTAACAAGCTCACCCCAGGGTGCATGCAATTTATATTTACTTTTTAGGGAAAGGGTGAGGATGACGTAGGTGTCCATCGCCGACAGCAAACGAACGAGAGTACTTATAGGCATTATAGAACAGAAGCCTGAGAAGGGCGAGAGAAACATATAATTTCCTTTTTGGTTAAAACTTCGCGCACATCGCTGCTGCGGCACGTTTGCTGCAATCCCTCCTCTACTTGTCCGGCTTTCCATACTTTTCCCACAACGACTCGAACACCTCCTCCTGTCCTGGCACCACCCGCTAAAAACCCACCTCCAAGGCTCTACCCATGGCCACATCCCAACCATCCCGTGTAGGAGCTCCAACTGCCTCCTCCAAGGCAAAGGCAAAGGCAAACGAGAACGACCTCGACGCAGCCCCACAGGGAAAGCGCTAGCGCGACGCCCTCGCTCAAGTTCCCAAGAATGCCACCAAGGGCCAAGGCAAAGTCCGAGTCGGCACTTGCCCCCAAGGACGTCAAGGCCAAGGCCTCCGATCTGTCTTCTGCTAAGGCAAAGTTTGACGGCGTGGTCATCAAGTCAAGATTGCCCCAATTCGCTGGCACTCAGCCGCCCTTGTCCATCGTCTCTGCGGCCCGCCTCACTTCCAAGGCGACTGCACCCCAGCCCCAAGTGCGACCACTAGCCGACGCAAAGGAGGACGTGGAGCCCGTTCCCGTGCACGCTGATGACACTATGATTGTCGATCCCGCTTCATCTGCCCCACGCAAAGCCGCCCAAGCTGGTCATCGTCTCCCCCTTGCTATCACCATGTGATCAAGCATGATGTACAGCGAGCTGACTTGTCCAAGCGGACCACTTCCACTTCCCACTTGAACGTCAAAGTTGACGTTCCCGAAGAGGATGATAACCGGGTTTTTAAGAAGCGGTGAACCTCCTCAGACGTACCCAACGAGGCAAAGCTCTGTGTCGACCACGACGAAAATGGGGCCCGGCTTGCCCCCTCGCTCGACGTCCACGTCGATGTTGAGACAGGCTGATCCAAACGGCGATGAATGGGATGATCTCGACACTGAGGACGCCGACGACCCCTGGATGACCAGCCAGTACGTCAACGAGATTTTCGACTACATGAAGCACGTCCAGGTATTTCTCTACCGCACATTCCCTCGTAGTCCGTCCACTCACCAGATTCTTCAGCTTGCTACCCTCCCCAACCCCGGTCATATGTCGAGCCAAAAAGAGTTGGCCTGGTCCATGCGCATCCTGCCTGACTGGCTCGTCCAGGTGCATGCTCGCTTTCGCCTCCTCCCTGAGACATTTTTCCTGTGTGTCAACATTATCGATCGTTTCCTGTCCGTCCGCGTCGTGTCGCTTGCCAAGCTTCAACTCGTCGGCATCACCTGTCTTTTTATATCTTCAAAGGTGGAGGAAATCGTGGCCCCTTCCGTCTCCCATTTTCTTCACTGTGCCGACTCCTCGTACACCGAGTCGGAGATCCTACTTGCGGAGCGCTACGTGCTCAAGACGATCGACTGGAATCTGCCCTTCCCTAACCCGATGCACTTCCTTCGCCGCATCAGCAAGGCAGATGACTACGACGTCAAGGCTCGAACCATCGGCAAGTACCTGCTGGAGGTCGGCGCACTCGAATGGCGGCTTTTGACTACACCCTTCGTCGTTGATGGCTGCTGCGTCTGTTTGGCCGGCCAGACTGATCCTCGGTAACTATAAATCATTGGGTACGTACACGACACTAAAATTGGCACTACTCCTCTTACGATTTCTCACATGGCCAAGTTGCCTGAAATAGACAGTAAATTTGTATTTATACGAAGTTAATTTCCCAGCGGCTGGCTTGGAACGAGGGTATTTCCGTGCGGTCTTCTCCGGCACCGCCCCGGACGTCATCCCCTCTTTTTGCTATTGAAGTTACATAGCGGGAAAGCAATTTAGGAGGCCGTATTGAATAAAATTTACAATATATTAATTATAGGCCCATCGGCGAGTTTTCGCTTATCTCAACGCCTCGTTCCTAATCCAATCTGAGATCTGAGCTTCGTGCGGTGTCGTGCCGCATGAAGCTCGTGTCCGCCTATTCACCCCTACCCCTTGTCTTTCGGGCGCTGAGGGCAATTTCTAAGAAATTATCAATTTTTGTTTGGTCGACGGACTCTTACAACTGGAACACGGTAGTCAGGCCTTCAGGTCTCAAGACGCAAGGACATAAGCCAGCAACGCCGGCCCTTTTCTAGTATTGTATATTCTTACTACGCAGTCGTACTTGGTAAATTCTCGCCGAAGTTGTACGTAGCACAACAGTCAATCGTGCCTGCAACTGCCGAGATCATATCTAGATGAATTTCTGCGGGAGGTGACAAACAACACCTTCGAAATGAATTCTTCGCCGTGACTTTACCGTGCTCATGCCAACATGAACCCACACAGTTCAGGACTGTCACGCCTGCGGAAAGCGGTTCTGCAATAGGTCCTCTCCCAGTGGTACATTAGATATGTTTTCTTGCTGCTATATTGCTGAACCCCGATCTTCGTCTCGCACCTCTGTTCTTCGAACAAAGAAAGAATTTGTGCAACCGTGTTGATCAATGGTAATATCGGTATATCTAACATAGTAGCCATGAGGTAGAGCTTGTGCAGGACTGACATGCCTCCCCCGCACCCAATCACCACCACTAGAAGACTATGTAGAACTGAAGAAGTAGCGCGTTGAACCGGAACACTAACGTGGATGCTTGAACTAGAAGGGCTGTCGGCGCAGCTAGCATTCTTGAGTGCTTCAGTTTCGGGCGATGTCGAACAAACGGATTCACAACGAGTCCAGCTATGTTAATCCTCCGCCCAGCCAAGGCGTTCTTTGGAATCGTTCGGGCATCGCGGGAGACCGTTTGCGCCAAAGGGAATCCACGGAAGTGTTTGGCAGTGTTTGCCAAAGGTGACTAGTACTGCTCTACATCGATGACGCCGGCGACTGTCGCTCACAGACGGGTTGTAGGTATATCCAGTAATTGACAATGACGAGGAAAACGGAGGAATTTGTTGAGGTGTCTGAAGAAGGGAAAGATGTTGACTTGGGCTTCTTTGGTAGTGTCGGCGCCAGCAAGGATGACGACCGCGACGAACGCATTGATCATCGACGCCCAAGTATTCGGAAGGTCCTTGGGTACAGACATCTCGTCGGTTGAGAGTTACTATAATGTGTTCCTATATGGTTCAGAGCGAACTTGTCGATTGTCAGCGATCTCCTTTGGTTCGTTATTCGCTCTGAATGACGATCACCATAGAATCAATTGATTCAATGGTATGCCTCGGGCAATCATTAATGCTGACAGTTGGTGTGGTAGCTAGCGGACAGTTTTCGGGGATAGATCAATGTGTGTGGCATCCAGCACGTCGGTGGTCTTGTGACTGATGCCAGTGTTTGTCTCTCATCCTACTAGCCCTTTATAGTAGGCTTGTTGGACCCAAATCTTCACTGATCGGCGTCGATATTCCAACACTACCCCTTCCTTTTCACATACAGTGTATATCTATTTATCTCCCTCCCTTGTCGTGGCTTGTCTAACAGGCACTAAATAAACAGTCTTAGTGATCTCGTCCCAATACTATGCCGAAAATACCCCGTGGTGATACAAAGTTCTGGGTGGCTAACGTGCTTGTTGATGGATGGAAATCCTTCGAGCTGTGTCAGGCTTCATCAGAGATATTCTCTAATCTTAATTCGCCGACGGGACTCAACACCGACATCATAGTCCCTGGACTTCCTCTCTGTGACGATTCGGCACGATGCGCAGCTGACGGATTGCTTTGAAGAGTGGAAGCTGCGCTTTCAGTCCGAATCTGACCCCAACAGTTTGTCCGTGCTCTTCTCGACTTCGCGTCCGCCGCTTTGTTGACGACTTTCCTGCAATAGACACTCTTTGTCGATTCCGGTTACATTGCTTCTATTGTGAGGAGTCGGTAACTTACGGCAAGCGAGTCACCGCACAGCGATCCACCGACACTTGCGTCAACTTCGTCGACGATGTTGCCCAGCACACAGCGCATATTTTCTACTTCACTCGACAGCCTCCGCCTCTTGCCAACAATGAGCAGACCGTCGATAGTCAAGGTTACGTGAAAGAAAGCTTGTCCCTACTATGGTATAGTCTAACTCACCTTTGTGAAACCAAATCCATTGACGGTCAGGGCTGCTAAGCACCATCACCCAAACCGATGAATATAATAAAATCGGCTTCACTACAACTTCGATGCCACCGTGGCGAACGACTCCAGCAGGCTCGCGTCCACGATGCAAAATCCCCCGTGTGATCACTCTGTGCCCATGACACTCGCCCTACAGTGGGATCCGGCGCGAGTTTCCTCCACGTCCGTGTATACTGGCAAGTTCAGTGGCTCAGTTCGCCCAAAACGAGATGGTCACTCTCGTTATCCCCAATTGCGTATCCAACGGTTCACCCGTCGGCCTGAATTACCAGTGGTTCGACGATAGCAGTGGAAACTCGAAGATGAACAAAGTAGTCGATGCCACATTCTGCAATGTCTTCTCAGAAGGCGAAACAAAAGGGACAGATTTCTGATGTTGATTACTACGTGTATCATATGAGGCCACCGCTTGCATGAACAAGCTCCGAGTCGTTTTCCGCTTCCGGAACAGACAACGACATTCTTCGCGTCCAGAAAATGCTTAACCGCGAGCACTTGGGCTTCGCTCCCACATGTACTACTTCGATACCGGACCCAAGAATGGTGCGATCGTGTGCAACAACCACAACCTCCCACTGCCACTCTCTTCGAGGATAAGTTCACGACTCTCCTGTCGGGTGCGTCCACGGGCAACGTCCATTGTACGTCGAAGTAGACGCAGCAACGCGCGACGATCACGACACTGGCAAGGCAGACAATTACGAGAGCTGGGTATTCGAATCTCGCTACAAACGAATATGGGACGAGGAAGGAAGTTGTGTGGGTTGACCGGTTTCAGTAACCTCTCTGCGCAGTGAGTGGACGCATTTGCAATGAAATAAGAGTGTGCCGGCTAACTGGATGATTAGAATCACAATCTAGGTGTCAACCTCACCTCGTCGTACATCGGCGGCGGGATGCTCGACACGCTGGGCAAACCACCTGGAATTGTCATTGCCGGTTGCAACGAGACGGAGTTCTTAGTCAAGGCGCTGAAAACAGGCGACAGCATGCTACACACGAGGATCAACGCGATCATCATCATGTCAGTCCTCGCGAGCTGCGTGCAACTGAAGCGCAGCGGTCGGTGCCGACTTACATGCTGTTATCCAACGAGGCGACGAAAATAGATCTAGGAGGTAGTTGAGCTCGGGTTACGAGGATCCTAGCCCAGACGGAACGAAACCGATTCCGCGCGGCAAGGTTTCGAACACGAGCCACCAGGATTCGCGCCTAATCTTCTGCAGCTGCCATGACGAGCCGGACACGAGAGGTTCCTGTTTCCGTTTGCAGCAGCGGAAGCAAGATCGAGAAGCTGATATGTCAACAGTGGAGAGAGAAGGCATGTCGCGGAGGGACCAATGATCCTCTACCTTGTCCAGGTCGTAGACAACTCTCCGGTCGCCCTTCTACACTCGTTGTCTATACATGCGTCGCCGGTGCTCCTCTCGTCCCTACCCAGGCTTCCACTAACAGTCCCCCTACTTCAAGACTAGGTCGCAGTCGTCGCAAACAATGCGCTCGTCGACCCAAACCTGAGCGGCAGTTGACGGGGTGTTGAGGGCAAAGGATGAAACTTCGATGGCATTTCAAGACAATGTTTACCATTATTTCATTCACTTCTCGCCATCCACCACGAGATATGCATATACCCGTAACCCTGCCTTACAGTCTTACAGATATGACATAATAAGCCTGAGGCGGGCCGTCTCGCTCACCCTTAGCGTCCCATTCGACAGCTTTTTCAGCCTCACTTTTTGACTGTTAGTTAGAATAGTATGATATTCCCCACACCATCGTATGAAAAGAAGTCAATATGATAATTGAGTCACGAGTGCCTCCGGGCCAAAATGGCGTACTTACATAACGTTTGGCAGTCAACTTGGGTAGTAGTATTAGCCTTCTTCCCACACTCAGGCTTGTTTTGCATGAAGTGCAGTTACATAGGCTGACTGGCGCACAGCCAACCTCACTGTATCAGCCAGTTCCAAATGATTGCGAGTCGAAATTATCGGCCCTTTTCCTCCACTCCCGCCTCCTTCTCCATTCTCCTGCTCTGAGCTGCCGGTGAAGCGATGTACACGCAAACGATTGATGCGGACGCCTACCTTCAGTATGGATGGACGGTTGAAAGAAATGGTGTGGGTGAGTGTATTTTTGAACAGGTGCAATGGGAAAACGCCTCTCAGCTGCGTTTTAGGTGCGATAACTTCGCTGACCACAAAACGTTACAGAATTGGGGATGTCAAGGCAAATATTGGTCGCACTGGCGGGTGATACAGTTTCTGGCGAATTTGTTGAAGTGGCGTCCTTGATGCCTCACCGCAAAGAGATCGCTCCGAACATCCGATTCAACCAGGCTAACCCGAAGATCAATTTCCTTCCCTGAAGACGCAAGTAGGTGTTTGGTTGCCTCCTCGACTGACAAAGGTGACACCTTCGACAGCTGGAGAACTCACTGAGAAGTGACCAACAGACGATATATGGATGACGTCCATACCGTCATATGGTGCCGCGGTGGAACCTCTGTCGAAATCGGTCACTGCACTGCCTGACACTCAGGACGACAGCCACTGTACCTCTTTTCCATCGGTTCTCTCACGGATCCCACCCTTCCACGCTGGAAAGACGCTCTTTTCAGAGCCTATAGCGCAGTGGAGGATGACTGCAAGCTCTATTCCGTCCCACGAGGTCTCCGAGTCGGTAGGCAAACACGTTACATCGTGTTCCGGGATCGTCGCTCGACGGATGTCTCAAGGTTTCGCAACCCGCGTTGCACAATACCTACACGAGTTCAGACGTGTATTTTGTGCTTTGTTAGCCAGGGACCGCCACAAGTCTTCATAAGGTCGGAGAACTACGTTCCTCGCCTCCATCTGAGAACGATCGAATCCTTCCTGGTCGGGAGGTGTGGCCAAGGTTTGATGCCTGGGCGTACTGGGCTGCCGTTTTGGCGTAGAGTGCAAGTTGGCAGCCGGTATTTGGCTAGTTTACTGAAAGGTCGTGTAGTTCCCCGTTTTCATCCGGGTTAACGTTGGTGGACCCCGCGAGGTATGGTTTCGTGGTCAATCTCAGGTGAGAGCAGGATTCGTGTCTACTATGGTTGCTAATCCAAATTCCAGTGTCGACGAGCTGAAAAGGATCATGCCTTCGGGCATCCTGTCGCGAGGCAGTGATTCGCAGTTTTCCTCGCAGCCGACATGATCTGTGGAAAGGAAAAGGCACCGTGGTTGCTCTTGGGTTGTGGATCGCTAGAATGGACTGTCCTCATGCTGTCATCGTCGCTGGTCACGGTACTGCTCAAAAACGATCTAAACGCCAAGGTCTTCGCTGTCCAGTTTTGCGTTACCCTTTTACACATGAACGCCACGAAGAGATCGTTTGCTCCCTCTCCCTCTCCCTCTCTCATCCCCCCCTTCTCTCTCCCCAGCAAGCAGCGACGACGAGTCGTGCACCCGCCTCTCCCCCTTCCCCCCGTCTGATCTCAGCAGGCGAGGACGACGAGGACGACCACGCGAACGACTCGTCATCGACGAGGCGCGTCCTCTCCCTCTCATCCAGTCATATCTCCCCAGTAAACAGCGGCGACGACGACGTGCCCCTCCCTCCCTCCCTCTCCCATCCCATTTAATATCGCTCATGTTGCCTACGAATGGAAAGTGGCTCGACGGGGACCGTGACGTCGACAATTGCTGGGAAGACATTCGTCGCCTGGCCCTGTTTGGGATTGCCACAACAAGATCATATCCGACGACGGTCAAGATGGGTTCAATTATTGGACATTGCGCGGTCTTTCAGGCATAAATGGAACAGTGTGGAGGTGAGCCTTTTTTTTCCTTGTTGATTTGTCGTCCGAGCTCAAAGGCTACGGTACAATACACAGGGGAGCACTGCCAGCTTTTGGCATCAAAGACATTCGTCGCCTGGCCCTGTTTGGGACCGCCATCAACAAGATCATATCCGACGACGGTCAAGACGGGTTCAATTGTTGGAGATTGCACCTCACGCGGTCCTGAAGGCGTACGTGGAACAGTGTGGAGGTGATAGCATGCCCTGTCCTACTATGGACAGCAAGAGTTGCAACCTGTCCAACAGGACTCCTCCCAAGACACTCAGGAGAGGACCAGCCCTCCTCGGAAAGACTCTCGTAGATCTACTATGTCAACACGCAGACAGGTCAACACTCTCGCGACTTGCCACTCGACATCGATGACACTTATGACGGTGACCTCGCGGGCTTGACCCCTTCACAATCCAGCGCTCGCGCCGGGAAAGGCGCTGGACTCGGGTTTGGTGCCCTGGCTGGCTTTGGTATACCAAAACGGTCGAACACTCTGGAGCTTTGGACTAGACGACTTGCCGTATTTCTACCTGAACAAGCTCACTAGTCAAGTGAGCTGGACACTTCTGGAGATCGAGTCCTCGTTCAAGAATGGCCGGTCTTGTTCCACTCACCAATTCCTCTACGTCCTCCTTGGATTTCTT